>JBAWJQ010000477.1:0-101906 GCA_037783105.1 Bactrocera zonata
CGTGAAACAGGTGGTAACGCTATAAAACATTTGCTTTAAATTAAAAAAAAATTGTCCTCAAAGGATGGGACAATTTTTACACAAAAGAAAAATATGCTTGTTAATAGCGAGCAATATGGAAAAACTGATGGTAACCCTACAAAAACATTTTTAATTTATAAAGTATATAAAAAAAAGCATTATTTATAAAAATATGTAATAAAATCGAGTTAAAAAAAATTTTACATATTTTTATAGTTTGGAAATTGGTGATGGTAAACCCATATAAATAAATTTGTTTGACTTCGGACACAATAAATATACAAAGCTTAGAAAAATATGAGAAAAAAATAAATATTATAGTTTGTTAAAGTTTTCGGAAAATGTCATCAAAATTATGGTAACCCTGTACAACATTTTTTTTAATTTTTACATTGATTCCCATCAAACAGATGGCAACCCTATAAAACATTTAATTTGAATGAAAAAAAAATTGTCTTCAAAGGATGGGAAAATTATTCCACAAAGGAAAAATATGCTCGTTAATAGTGAGCGATATAGAAAAACTGATGGCAACCCTACAAAAAACATTATTAATTTATAAAAAGATATAGTAAAAATAAAAAATAAATATTATACATTAAATAAATATTATATATTTAAAAAAATGTTATGTAATAATTAAATATTAATAATTTTTTTTTTAGTTTGGAAAAAATGATGGTAGCCCTATACAAAGATTTTTTGCTTTTGACTTAAGAGAAAATAAATAAACAAACTTAGAAAAAAATACAAATTTTAGTTTATAAAAGTTTTCGAAAAATGCCATCATGATAAACTTGTTAAATGCAGAAAAATTAAAAAAAAAATTATTTTTGGAAAAATCTTGATGATAATCTCATATAAAAAAAATTGAATTAAGTAAAAATATACTTTAAGCTTTGGGGAACTGGGTAAAAACTAAAAACTAACTAATTTATATTTTTGCCAAATTTGCATCAAACCGATGGCAACCCTAAAAAGCCAAATTATTACAAAAAAAAAATCGGAATAAAGAAATATTTGAAGAAAAAGAACTATTTTTCAATAGTTGATAAATATGTGATGGTAACCTTATACAAAAAATATACATAAATAAATAATGTGGATATTAAATGAAGAAAAAAAAACAAAATTTTAAGTTTTGATAAAATTTCCACAGAATGATAATAACTTCGCACAAAGTGAATCTTTAGCAAAAACAAAAAAATCTATTTTTACAGTATGAAAAAAATGATGGTAGCCCTATACCAAAAAATTTTGTTTAAACTAACAAACAATATAAACTAATGGAAATCATAAAAAAAAATAAAAATAAAAACTTATTTACCTATAGTTTTCGAATAATATTATTAAGGCTATGGTAACCCTATATCAAAAAATTTACTTTAAATTAAGAAACAATGTATATACAAATACAAACTTAGGAAAATTATAAAAAAAAATATTTATCTGTAGTTTTAAAAAATATTATTAAAACGATGGCAACACTAAACAGTAAATATATGTTGAAGCAAAGTGATGGTAACCACATAGAAAAATACTTTGAATACTTTGTACTAAAAATGCGTCTATAAAGCTTAAGAATTTTGTTGACAAAAAATTGTTTTTTTTTTTTTATATAGTTATGGAAAATTTTTATCAAATCCTTGGTAACACTATACAAACAAAAAAAAAACAGTTAGAGATCAAGGATGGATACAGAAACTATAGCAAAAATAAGGAAAAAAAGTTGAAGTTGGAGAACAAGTTTGGCAACTCTATTAAGAATCGAAACTAATTGAAACATTTATAATTATATCAAGAGATGGCAACCCTAGTTTTTTAACAATCCATTATTAGCATGATATCTCAAAATTTTTGACAAATCTAAATACGCAATTTTACATAAAAATATTTATGAGATAATTTTTTCTGGGATTAACTACCCTTTGAAGCCTAAAAAAAGTAAAAGAAAAATATTTATTTAAATAAATTTAAAGTTAATTAATATTTATTAATAATACATTTATTTAAATAAAAAAAATAATATAAAAATATTTAAATAAATTTAAAGTTAATTAATATTTAATAATAATAAATTTATGTAAATAAATTCTGAAAAAATTCTTGCCAAAAGAATATTACTAATAAAAATCAAGAGAAAAGGTAATTTTGAAGAGGACAATTATTTTTGTTTAATGCGGATGATAAAATAGCCTGGCAACTCTGATATTATTTTTAAAAATCTGTATGTTGAATTCAGTAATTCAGTTTCTAACAGTAGCTAAACCATACGGCATGACTTTTTAAGGAAACATTAATTCATATACATTTTTGTACATAGAAAATAAAATCTGGTAACCCTAGAAAAGGTTCATCTTTTGAAAAAAAAAAAAAATTAATCTTCTTTAAACTATGCGTACAACAAAGTTTTACCCCAATAATTTTTTTTAACTTTAATAAGCTTTAAGCTTTTTAAGAACCGAAACAAAAAAAAAATTTTCAAAAATGTATGTGGCAACTCTGGCTTTAGCTATCACGTTTGTAAAGGTTGTGTAATTTTGCGTACTTTAAAATATTAAAATAAATAAAATTTTCTGCTTAAAAAATATTTCTTTTTACAATATTTTTCCTACAGGGCCCACAGTGATGCATGTAGGTGAATATACTTGTATAACAAATTCAGGCCTAAAAAATAATCAATTTTCTTATAGTTATAAATCCCTACCTTTCCCACTCCATCATAGCAAAAGGCTAATCTGCCAAGCAGCCGAGTGTGTCAATTATCTGCCGTACTCCTGCGCCACTCACTGCCAGTATTTAAGCACCTTTTCTAACTCCTGGACCCTCATGCTCGTGCTCATGCCTGTTTCAGCTTAAATTGGCATTTTATCTCAAATGAAAGCATTGACTGACGCCGCCTAATGACCACTCATGCGACTAAATATTACTGCAAGGACATGCGGCATAAAAGTGAGGGTGGGTAGGCTCTAAAGAAGCTTTGGGTGTAGCTTTGTCTGTGCGGGTGTGTGTAAATTCTATTAAAGCAAAGCGACATTTGTGGCAGTGTGAAATTGGTAAATAAATGCAAAAAAACAATCTTGTTACAAGTATAGTTGTAGGCACGTACCGGATATTACTGTGATACGACGAAAAGCTTTTTGGGTAGGAAAAGTGCTTAGAAATTGATTTATGCGTATGTAGTTATGTAGACTGATGACCCATTGATAAGACAAAGCAAGCTAAATTATTGTATCTTTAATAGATGTATGAGGTTAGGTTAATATAATAATATAATACTTGTATATTGATGCTTAGTCTGTGTATGAGTGCTCTAACAGCTTTAAAGCTTCAAGGATATATTTTATTGTGCTTCAATTTTCAAAAGAAGTGTACAAATTTATAAATGTAAACAATTTGTTTAAAAATCATGCATAAAACAACATCTTTCTTATTACTAAGATATTGCAGAGCTGAGAGCTTTTTGTATGATTTACAGCTTTTGAAGCAAATAAATTTATCTAACTAACATTATCAATTAAAACCAATAATATATTATATTTTGCTCGAAAATGGCATTCGGAGCTTTTTTAAAGCTTTTCTTGGAAGTAAGCTTAAGCGGCAGTAGGGAATAACAGTTACAAAAGCTTGCAAATTCAAAAGCATAGTCAAACTGCAAATGGTTTTAATAAAGCTTTTATATGAGCTTTTGGTTAAAGTCTTAAAAAAAAGTTTTAAAATCTATTTAAAAAAAATGTTATGTTACATAAAGTATTTATTATCCAATACAGAAATTCTGAAAAAGCTGTTTTAAATATAAGGCTTTCACCTCAAACTTTTACACATTTAAAATACAAATGCTTTATTGTTTCATTTATAGTCTTCCTTTATTTGAAAAGTTCAGCTAAAAACAGGACAGTTTTCCTGAAAGCTTTTAAGTTTAAAACACAAAATACGACAAAGCTTCAAATTTTTGAAACGTAATTTGATACTCATATATAGATAAAAATTACTAAGTTGCTTAAAAAGCTTTCACAAGCTTTCCCTCAGCTTTCCCACCCTCACAAAATTAGTTGAAGCTGCGTTCCAAGCGAGCTTTCATGCCTCGTATAAACTTTCAAAATCAAAAGCTTATTTAAATTTCGTAAACTGAACTTTTGACACACTTTAAATGAAGTTATATTGCTCCATCTTACTTTTATGGCAAGTTTATTACCACTTAACGGTACAGCCGTGCAACATTGCAATGCCAATGCCAGTTGTAATATGAAGCCTGCACTGTCAACTTGATAAACATGCAACGCGTGATTTTTACGATAGTGTCAAATGTGAAATGAGAAGCGTTTGCAAACGAGGAAGATGCTTAAAGTGTGAGGAAATAAAGGAGGAAGAGCAGTGTTAAAAGAATTGATGTCTCTTTATACGACTGAGTGGAGGAAATGAGTTCGAAGTAAGCATGAAACGGAAGTGGAATTGAGTGCTTCTGAAAATTTATGGGACCGTTTTGGTTTATGTTCGTTACGAAGATGGGAAGTGTGAATTAAGGAGCGAAGCTATGAAATTAAGTATGCTTACGAGCTTTTTAATTAGTGGAAGAACTTTTGAGTGCTTTAAGTGGTTATGGGTATGTTGTAAGTAAGCATTAGAGTAGTATGTTGCTTGGTATCGCTCGAAAAAAGATATGTGGAGCAATCGAATTTTCGGAGCATTTTTCGAAATATTAAAAATATAAAAATTAGTAAATTTCGAGAAACTATATAGTAACACAAATTAATGTTTGGTGTGGAGCTTCGTAGTAAACGTTTTTAAAAGTCCTAGTTCTGAACCCAGTGCTAAAAAATTAAGATATATTGTATTAAGCTAAGTCATTTCCAAAGCTTTAACTAGAAAGCTCTCCGGAACGGAAGTTTTTTTTAGCAAACTCAAACTTAAATGATAATGAAGTGCACATCGATAACTAAATTTTAAAGTGACACAAATATTTAAAAAATAATTGCTTCGAAGCTTTTTGGTAAGCTTTCTTAAAAGTGGTATTTCTAGCTTTTTCTTGATAACTAAATAAAAGTTTTTAAAGAAGTGACACAGATTATAAAAGAAACATTTCCTGTGGAGCTTTTTGGTAGGGTTTTTAAAAAGCTCTACTTTCACCAATTGTTTAAAAAACTATGAGATGCACTCAGTTCTACCAATTAAGAAATTATGTATTAAAAGCTATCTAATTTCAGAAGTTTTAACTAAAAGCTCACAAGAAGGAAAGCTTTTCTTAGTAAACCTGAGATATATTTTTTTGTCGTTGTTTTGACTAACTATTTGTCTTGAAACTTTTGCTTGGACAAATTGAAAATTATGCTTCGAAGCTTTTTGGTAAGCCTTCTCAAAAGTTCTATTTCCAATTTTTTTCTTTATAACTAATTATAGATTATAAAAAAAACAGATCCTTCCTCTGGAGCTTTTTGGTAAGGTTTTTAAAAAGCTCTACTTCCAATAATTGTTTAGATAACTTTAAGATGCACTCAATGCTACCAATTAAGAAATTATGTATTAAAATCTATCTAATTTCAGAAGTTTTAACTAAAAGCTCACGAGAAGGAAAGTTTTTCTTAGTAAACCTGAAACATATTTTTTTGTGGTTGTTTTGACTAACTATTTGTCTTGAAACTTTTGCTCTTATTTGGACAAATTATTTCTTAATAATGAAATAAAAGCCTTGAAAAGGAGCTTTATTAAAAATTATTCATAAGGAGTTCTAAAATGCATTTTCATGGAAGTTTTGACAAAGCTTTTGGTATTTAACTTTCTATTGGTAAATCAAAAATATCAAATATGAGCTTTTAGTAAGCTTTTCTGAAGTGCGGCTTTTTCTCATTAAATCTTTGCCACTAATTACTTTACTTTCCATAATTTTTCTTCAATTTTCAGTGCATGTCAAAAATTTGCGCCAGCAATACTTGGCAGCAGCAACAATGAATTAAAATAAAATAGAAATAGTAGTCAAAAGCTTGCAATTGTACACAAATGTGAGAACATGAAAACTTTTTGAAGTTTATGTTGCATACTAATTCTGCCGTTTCTAAATGTATTATAAATGAAATGAAATCTAAAAGCAACCAAAGCAGTGCATGAGCAAATTTGCTAAACAAAAAGAACTTTCGCCTTTGCACTTTCTTCTTAAAGTAATTAAGTGTATGTTATTTGTGAAGTGCCGGAGGTGAAAGCGTGTTAAGCAATTAGAGTATAAAGCAAGTACAATAAAAGCTTTCAAGACTTTGAAAGAGAAGGGGGAAAGAAAGAGTTATGATGAGCAATGAAAACAAAGCATATTCGTTGGGAGCTTTTGGTACCAAAAAAATAGTTTTTGATTCAAAATTGTTACTTAAGGTTAATATGAAAGCTTCTTGATATAAAAAATTAATTTCTGATGAAAAGTCGCTTATAAGGCATTTAAGATTTTTGACTATATTTTATTACTTAGTGTAAAGCATAGACTGTCATATTTGCTTACACTCAAATGAATTACCTATATCATTCAACTACTATATAATCGGAAAAGAAGCTTTGTTGGAGCTTTTTGAAAAATTTTGAAGCTTTCTCTTGAAATTTTAAAATATTTATTTATTTTAAATTCATCGTCCTTAGAAGCAAACTTTTCTGTGGGTTTGAAGAGTTAAGTTCGTCTATTCAAGATTTAAAGCTCTTTCTTGAAATCATAAATTTTGAATTTGTGGAACGTTTATAGTAACCTTCTTGATGGGCATAAAATAGAAAAATTAATCCCAATTCCAGTTTTATCGAAAAGCGAGCTTTGGAGTTTTCAAGAGCTTTTTCGGAAAAGCTTTAGAGAACATTTTTTTCTTGAAAACGACTTAGCTTTCACTCGAAATGTGAGGTATTTTGTGAATAATTGTAGCTTCATATAGTTGTTAGACCAAAATCAACGTAAAATTAATTTATTTCTTATATGCAATCTTTGGAACATAAAATTTAACAGAGTATGAAGCGCTTATGTTAGGCTTTTATAAATTAACATACAAAAAATAAGGGGTTTTAGAATTTTTTACACAACCAAAGCTATTTAAGCTTAGTAAGGATCTTTTTAAGGGTCATAAATTAAAAAAAAAGAACTTTGGGAGCTTAGTACTTAAATGTATGTGTAGTAGTTTATAGAAGCTTTGAAAGCTTTTTCCTCAATAAGCTGTGGTCAGAGAATACATTTATAACTTAGTTGTATACAGGCTAGAAAAGTTTTGTAGGAGCTTTCGAGAGCTTTTTCATTAATAATGTAGGAGCTTTCGAGAGCTTTTTCATTAATAAATCATAACCATTAATTTTAATCATTAATTTAAGTCTTGTTTGAAAAAAATAAGGCTTATAGTTGAAATAAACTTATAGAGCAGTGAAGCTCGTAGCTTTTGGGAACGTTCTCATCAATAAACAGTGGTCAGTAAGCTTGTGATTTGACATTGAAACCGCTTTGAATCACTGCAGGCAGTTCAACTTTTCATAAAAGAGAAACAAAGAATATCGTGCGACTAAGCTTAAAAAGCTTTATATGAGCTTTTTGATTAATAAACAGTAAACAGTAATTTTAATACTGAAACCACTTTGAAGCACTACAGGTATAAATTCATTTGAAGAAAGCACTAGCTCTGTATTCGCTCAGCGCCTAAACATATACTTCTTTATTAAGGGCACATTGCAAGTTTCAAAATTAGGTCAAACCCGATTTCAAGTTTCAAATACATTTTCTACAATTATTCATTTAGTTAACTTGAAACTTTATCCCTTAAGCAGCCATCACGAGTTTAAAAGTGAAATAAACTAAAAAAATGCATACTTTCAGGCGCAGCTGCACGTGAGTTTCACGAAGATAACACATTGCGAGTACTACCAAAGTTTCCTGCCCCTAAGTGCCGCTATGCAACAACACAAAATGATATACTTGTATATTTTTCTACCTTACTTCTTCATCTACAGCCGAGCACCGCTGCGTATACGTAATTTCATTACAGGTGCACGTAGCTGAGTAGAGGTGGCAGAGTGCGTGCACGTGCGCCTTGTCTTACCGCTATGTGCTTCACTTGGGTTGGCCACATTTTCGCTACAACAAAAAAATACTTCATTTTAAATATTTTTTTCTATTTTTAAACTCAAACTTTATTGACAATTTTCGGAATTTTGCTGTCTTTTTCCTTACTCTACTCGGATGTCATTGGGCGCACGCTCTGTTTATACATTAAAGTAAATTTAATTAAAATATTTATTGTTGTTGTTGCAATTTTCAGTGATTCGCAGTGTGGAAAACTTTGTGTGCCATCGGCTTAAATCACACGTGGCCAATAGCAACAACAATAACTGCCACATTGAAGCAGCTTCACCGCAGAAAACAAAAATAAAATCGTGGCCAAACTGAAAAGAGATTTACGTGTGGCATTAAAAAGTTTTCTTCGCTCTACGCTACTTAGCGCTTGCCTTCAGGGCCATTCTTTGTTGCTGTTGATGTTGTTATTGCACCGGCGAAATTTTCCTTTCGTCAGAGTATGCTTTTTGGCTTGAAGCTATTGACACTGAATGCCTTGTAGGAAAGAATTTAATAGTCTTTTGAGAAATAACCGTTATAGTATGCGCCCCTATTCATCTATCTTCATAGAATGGGTAAAGTGGGAGAGCCGTCATGTCTTAAATTTTGTTTACATTCACTGGGTTAATTATTATTATTACTAATTTTCTAACTCTATACCATTATTATTTTTCCTACAGGGACTTTCCTACTCGCACGCCTGTTTACCGCATGTCTTAATTAAATTAAATACATTTACTCGCTTGCACGCACTGGCTGCCTAGCTATAGTTATTGTAACAAAAATTTACATATAGTATATGGCAGACGTATATACATACATACTCGGCTCATTCATGAATATGCATACATACATATGGGTACATAGTTGTGCTCCCTCAATTTATATGTGCATTGTGTGCTCCACTTTCGCACTTTCCACGTGGTAGTTATTGTTTGTGTAGCTAATTAAAAAGTTAGCGACACGAAATTACATCGCCGTTGCCACCAAGTTTCATAAAAGTCTTCGCACACGAGTTCGCTGTAACATAAATAGCTATAAACACGAAGTATGTGCGTGGATGCATCCTACAAAACCATATGCAGAGATTTTGTGTGCTTTTTGTTGTGGATTATTTAAGTTTCTTGAAAGCATCATTTGCGTAATTTAATTGCTTGATGGGGTTGCTTCAAGTTTTAATTTTATTTAGTTTAATGTAAATATGATAGTGAAAGTAATTTTATAGAATGGTGGTGTTGGAAAGAGAAATAGTTGAGAGACTGATTTGATAAATTCGAGGAAACATTCGACAGATTAAAGTTTGTGAGAGGTTTTTCAAGCAAAAAGATGCAAAAAAGATTAAAAAAAAAAAATTAAAAAAAAATGAAAAAAACTAAAAATAAAATAATATAATTTAAAATAAAATAAAGCATACTAAATAAAAAAAAAAAACAAAATTAATAAAATTGAATAAAATAAAATAAAATAAAGTAAATAAAAATAAAATCAAAAGAATAAACAAAATAAAAAGAGCTAATTAAATCAAACCAAAAATAAATTTAATAAAAAAAAATAACTTAAATTAAAAAAACCTGAAAAATAAAAAAAAATGGGAAAAATTTAAAACATTTCATTCATTACAAAAAAAAAAAAAATAATTAGACTAAAATTATAAAATAAAATAAAAAATTAAAGAACTGAAAATTAAAATTCAGATAAAATTAAAAATTCATAAAAAAATAATACAAATGAGATTTACTAAATGAAAACCAATTAAATAAAATTTAATATTTTTTTTATATAAAATATTAGCTCAATTTACAGTGACATTTTGAAGTACTCACTTTTAAAAAGTTTCGATTTAAAAACTTTTCAGTTTATTTAGTTAATATATTTAATGCGGGAATCCTTACCTGAAAATAGAAAAGAAGAGAATTTAGTAGAATGAAATATTTTTAGACAAAACTAAAGTTAACGTTAGAAAGCAGCTCAGAACTCATACTTTTGTGAATTCTATTAATCAATCTTAGAGAAATAGTATTAATGTCCTTATTATATCATTCATATTACATCAAGTCCGCTAAGAAAGCCGATTCACGTCATGATATGGATAATCACAATCTCCAAGTCAAGCAACGCAGACCTACTACTGCTTACATGAGCATTTACAGGGTTTGTTCGGAAAGTAATAGAACTGTTTTTCTTCTGCCGCGACTGTACTTCGGAGTGTGCGCGCACGGAGTAGACTAGGTAGAGGGCGTCCCTAGCTAAGGAACGAGCGGGTAGTCGGTTGTCTTCGAGCACCTGGAGAGTCCGGACAAACATTTTCGCGCGACGTGTTTCTAAGGGTGGTACAAGCCGAAAATGCAGCGTTCGCTATAGCAGAGGTACGCGATTAAATTCTGTGTGAAGCTCGATAAATCTGCGATAGAGACGTTTGATATAATTAAGCAAGATCATACCCCAGATGTTGCTTTGGCAAGAAGCGGTGTGTTTCGGTGGCACCAGGGCTTTTGTGGAGGGCTAGGCAATTGAAATGATCTGTCATAGAAAAACAGTAAACTGTTTTTGTAGCAGACATCTTCTGGTATTGAAGGTTGAACTGTTCTCGATAACGCAATATTCTTAGTATTCTAAGCCACAAATGTGAGTTATGGAAGTTTGGACAAGGCTGCATTTGCACTTAAGACTCTTAGAACATTACCAAAGTTTCTAACTTTAGACTTAAATATCGACGGTCAGAGCAGAAATTATCTTAATACCGTCAGAATCGCACTCAGAACGATTGCATTCGCTAGCTTGTAAGCAAGTCGGTTAATTAAAACTATGCTGAACTCAAGCTATGCAAGCCGCGGACGGAAAGTCGTAGGGTTGTTAACTTTAAAAAACACTGGAGGAACGGAGGGATGATGAAAATAAACGGGATATGAAGAAAGATCGTTATTATTAACAAGAGTTTTGGAAAGTTGTAGTCCAAAAATTTTAAGGTCTTGCGGTCGTAAGTCAATACTTATAGTAATAAGTGATATCCCAGAAGTATTTTAATTAGGAAGATAAACCTTCTGTAAACTACTAAACGAAGTAGACAATCGATTGCACAGGAAATAAAATGAGCTTTAGGAAGAAGCTTTGAGAGAACTTGAAGACTGCTTGAAAAAGACCCGATTATTTTCTTTCGAAGATGAAGGACACGAAGTTCTCATTTTAATGTAACTTGACCCAATACCACTCCGAATGGTTAATGGATTTCATGAGGAGCTTTTTATGACCCAAATACATACATATGTACCTTCACAGCCATTTGTCCTCGCCTGTCGTTGGCCGTGAGCTATTCGTAATGTCATATTTTTTGATGTAGGCTTAAAACAGGAATCGACAAAGGCTTTACGCAACTTTGAGCTACTACTTGAAATTTTGTTGACTAAATAGTGAATTGAAAGCCGTCGACCAAAGTAAAAGCTGCTTACGAAACTTTGCTGTAAAATTCCGATTTTTCATTTGCAGACAACGAAAATCGCTTTGCGGACTTTTTACCGCACACTTTTAAGCAGTTTTTCAACCGCTTTTCCCGGCGCTTTCTAGCACTTGCAATTTCAGGCGCGGCAACACAAAAACTTCCTATGTCTAACCCAATTTCCGTTGCTGGTAGCACTCAATGTCGTCAACGCGGGCCAAAATGCGCCGAAAAAAAGAAAAAAAAAAAAACGAAAAGGCACACAACAACAAAACCGTCAAAAAGCGCAAAAGTACAAACGTTGTAACACTGTTTTTAATGGTATGTGTACCAGGAAAAAACGGCTATGAGAAAAAGTGAACAAGTTTCCGAAAAATGTCAACAACTTCCTTTCTGCTGGCTGCAGCCACAACTACAACACCGGTTTACTACTTTTGCCGACAAAAGCGGTACGCGATTTTTCTTTCACTTTTCTAGCGCTTTTTCCTGCCTTCACAATGTGTGTGGGTTAAGTGTTGGCCAGGAGAAAAACTTCACATGGCTTGTTGGCCACTTTCATATTGCGGCTTGAGTGGCAAAATCGAACTGAAAAATTTTAAGAATTTTTTTTTGTTTTTTTGGACCGCACTAGCAGACCATTAGCAAGCCCAAAACCGTTATATGCATTATACAATTTTATATGTACGAAATATATATTTTTTTTAAGAATTTTACACCTACAAACACGTAGGTGTTTCTTTCTAAGCGTTAAAATCGTAAAAAATGTTAACGGTAGTTGTGTGCTAAAGTGTCACATACTTTTAGGATTTTAACGAGTGTGAGGTGTTTTAATGAGGTCAGCGAACTCTTTTACCAGGTGTATGGACTTCAACTAATGCGAAGCCATGTCAAAAGAGCTTTTATCGGTCAGTAGTTTGTTAAAACCCTGACCTACTATAAGCCAATGGTAGTGGTATAAAATTTGTGCGCTGTTGTTAACTTGCTACTACGTCAGTAAAAAAGAAGTAGTATAAAATTCGGTTTTTACGTTTACCGAGGTTACAGCCGCGTATAGACGCAATTTGGCGCCAATTTGAGATACTAAGGGCAACCAAGTGCTTCTCCACCTGATCTTTCCAACGGAGTTGAGATCGCAATTTTCCTCTACTTTCCCTTGCGGCTACGAATATTCTCAGAGCTGGAGTGTTTTCATTCATTCGAACCATACGGCCAAACCAATTCGGGATACTAAGTACAGCCGGGTCCTTCTCCACCTGATCATTCCAACGGAGTCTTCTTTTTTCTTTGCTCCCACCGGCGAATACCAACTCTAAAACCTTCAAAGCAGAAACTATGTCAATGGCGTCGTATATCACGTAGAGCTCATACTTCTATTGACTGCGGAACTTTCCCTTGCGAATGCGCAAAGGATCATTCAACACTTGACTTATGACTAAAAGAATCGTTTGAGCTCACTTTATTCAAACACGATTGCAGCCGATTCATTCAGAAGATGCCTGAAGTGATCTTAGGTCTTGGATTCACAGGCTCAATCTTCACTGATTCCTTTCTTTAAAGAATCTGCTCATATGGTAACTTATGTATATCAGAAGATGGGTTAGGAATGAAGTGAAAGAGTAATAAAGCTTCAAAAGAAGCTGAGTTCAGGAAGACTTTAGAAGAAAAGAATCTACAACTTTAAAGTCTGATAACTGTTGTGTTACCAATATAAGAGATCACGACAGAACAGCAGCAGAGAAGTTACAAGTTAATTGATTCCTCTAACAACTAACAATCAAAACAATTCTTGAAAGATATCGAAAAAAGTTGAGCTTGTTGTCTAGTAGATACGATAAAGGCTAGCCGTAGCTCATACAAGTATAATAAGTCGGTAGGTTATGCAAGCAGATAATACCTAGACTCGGCTAATATCAACTAAAAATATGGGCATAAAAGGAAATGAAAGGCAGACGAGTTGGTCCACTCCGGCGTAGCTGGGAACAATACTCCTTGAAGCTGCCACAGACTATTCCGTTCCTGTAGTTGGTTTGGAGCAATAGGCTCTAAAGCAACAGTTCAGGTCTCGGAACACTATCAACACAGGACATACCACAAGGTTACTTTGGAGTAGTGTTGATCTTGAACAGGCTTAAAAGCTTTTACTTCTAGGAAAAAAATTTCAGTATTGCAGTGGTCATCACATGCCCCTCAAGATTCCTCCTTCATAAAATTGGAAAGTGGATTCGGCGGAATGCCGAGGAAGCACAGAGAATGATGAGACGCTAGAACATTATCTTTGCTTTTAGCTGTCTGAGACAAGATATCTTCCACGGCTCTCAATACTCCACCTTAAGAGTCTTTGGACAGCTGGGAGGAAAACAACAGGTTTTTGTCAGACCTACAGAGTTTGCTGGGTAAGGTTTAATTCAGTTACCATCTAGGAGCATCATGAGGCTGTTAGCTTAACTGCGGCTGCCTGCGGTCGGGCGCTTCAGAGCCTCTCTTTTCAAGCAAGCAACCAACAAAATTTGAAATCTTCAGAAGTTCGTTATTTCACTACACCTTATTTCGCCATATCCTACTTTTAAACAGCGTCCAAATTAAAATCTATTGACAGTTCCAGAGAAATTCTGGAGTTATCTACCGCATTTGATACTCGTTTGAGCAAACGAACTGCAAGTAAACTGTCGAGCTAGCAGAGCCTTCAGAAGATGGTACTTTTAAGGGTTTTTGGCTTGGTACAGATAAATGAGATATATAACCGGATCCAGATAACTGGGATTTTTAACAAGAGTCTGAGTTTTTTACAGCCGTTGACAAGGTAATATGTCTTTGTTTCTAAAGAAATCGGTTTCACATAATCGAAACGGTTCGCAGTTGATATAGGGCCAATATTTCTTTGAAGAGAAAGCTACAATTCTCTAAAATGTTGTAGGATTGTTACAAAAACCTTTTTAAAACCACATGGAATGATCCAAATACTGGTTTAAATGAAGGTTTACAGTTCCGGTGTAAACTAAGGGGAACTTGAAAACTGCTTTAGCTGCCAGTCTTCACTGGCTTGTCTTCTTAATTATTGTTGAAGTCGCCGAAAACTTATCTGTAGTAATTTTGAGAAATGCTATCGAGTTGACAGTGCTTGGCAGAGTAAAAATCCGAGTCCGCTTCGGTTACGCAGACCCAATTCTCGTAGGAACGGCTTAGTCTAAGTCTTTTGTTTTGCTTTACTTTTGATTGCACGACTTCATCTCTTTACTCACAGAACCGAAGATGTGGATGTAAGAGCGCCATGAAATAAGAAGAAGAAGCGTGAGTATAACTTTTGAGAGAAAAAAGTTTTAATTTTGACATACATAGTAGCAATTTCTACTCGCCTAGCGCAGTGAAAAAAGAAATATGACACGCAAAATGTGGATAATGTGGATAATGTTGAAGTAGAGAAAACTAATTTCGGTGTGCTTTAGCGCATAAGACATACTTGCAAAAAGTGAGGTTATGGATGCGTTAAAAAATTTCCGTACGATGACTGCATGCAAGGCTGTCATCAGAACAGTGGCAGCACTAGCAGGGGTAATAAAGCAAAGGTATGCCAAAAATGATGGAGAACACGAGCAGCGCCACTTCACAGTCAGCCATTGTGCCGGCGACATTTTCATTTTCCGCTTGCGTGACATATAAAAATGTTTGCAAGCTAACGGCAGCGTGTCGTTGTGGCAGTTAAGTGCACATTAATCTTATGCCACATCAATATTTGCCGCGGCAAATATTCGTGGCAGGCAAAGCGACGTGGTGTTGGTGGCTTGGCGCAAAGCGCTGGCGAAAAAAGTGAGTTGAAGACTTTGTGCGATGCGATTACGCGTGCCGACTGCGCGCTGTGTGCCGCCTTGTCTCCACTGGCAGCAACTTTGGCGATCCAACTTTTAACTCCTTCGCCGCTTCGCTGCATTCAGCATTTGTGCGCGCTGTCAGTACTTTTTAAGCAGCGCATGCAATCGCTCACGAAATTGCTTATCAGTTTGGCGTATTCTATGTCCGCTTTCTTACGTCAGTTTTTCTTTCGCTTATGCTTTCTTGCTTGTCGGTTTTTGCAGTTGCTGTGTAGCGGTAGTAATTTGTCTTTTTTCGCAAATTATTTGTCACAAACAAACGAATTTGAAAAATTTTACGCTTGTAAACAATGGTGATAAGCGCCGCAAAGTTCTTGTACCGCTCTGACAGTTTGAAGTATTCGTTGAGTTTTTTTCTTTTCTAGATTTGATAAATTTTGTGACATACTTTCGAGCGCAAAAGTTTTTTTTCACGCTTAGATAATCGCGCATTTACAATGGTTGCATATAAAGCAGTGATTTGGTTAATACAAAAAGAGTTAAACACAATTTAGTAGCATAATTTTTGGCGTAGCAGACAATTTGTTGACGTTAACGCAAATTTAAAGCATACATTTGGGCGAAAGTTCTTTTCCAACTAAATATTACGCAAACTTCGGACGGTGAAGGTATGAAACTCACGTTCGAGCGTACACCCATTAGTTCTGGGCTAACAACATAGTTGTACTCTTCGGAATTATGACCAAAATTTAGGCTGAAACTTGAGAATGTCATTGTTCAAGAGACGGTATCACAGTTTTCTACTTGTCAGTTACAATGTAAGGTATTGAACCCTACAAAAGAATATGTCATTATGCTGAGCGCGCAATCTGAAAAAAGTTGTAGTGATCGGCTCTCGAAGACCATTATAATGAAGGCGGAAACTATAGAATAAAGAGGGTTATGTAGAACTTATTAAGACTTGTTTCTTAAATAAAAAGAAAGGTGCAGACCAATACTGAGGCTAGTATTCAAACCCACTTGCACTGGAATCCTTTAGACCGCATAAAATATGTGCACGAATGCGTCAGACTCTGTTAGGAAAATAGGAATGGAGTGAAATAGATGAGAAAAGTTGTCACTGTTCTAGGTTAGCTTAGGTTAGGTTAAGTTCAATGACTGGTCTTTATGCTGGGATCTCATTTGGACTACTATATAATAGGGGTATTCAGACCGAAGCCTGTTAATTTGGTAATTCGTTAATTGATACTTCGTTAAAAGGCTTAACTGTGAACATACTTTCAGGTCTACCTCTTTAGTATGGTAAATTTTATTCCGAAACAGCTGATTTAATTTTATTAAAGAGTAAAAATGCCTTAACAAAGTGCAAAATCAAAAATTGTCAGTCATTTAATTGAAAATTATGTGGAGCAGATCAAATTTATTACTGGTAAGTACTTTAAATTGATGTACAGAGGAGCAGGAGAACAGCTGATGTGATATTACCGAGTAACGAATCAATTATCAAGCTTGCCAGATGGATAGTTCGTTACTCGGTAGAACGATAGTCTGTTAATTTTACAAAAACAAAATACATGTAAAAAACTACCGAATAACGACTAACGAATTGACAAGGCTGGTCTGAATACCCCTAATATACAATAATTTTTGAAGTCAGCATATTTTCGGGCCACGAATGGCATCCATTAATCAGATTTTTTTACAAAGCGCCTTTAGTTCTATATAAATTTGCTGCTGCTTTTTATTTCTATTTTTATCAGCTCAGCGGGATGTTTGAAAGTCTGAGCCCAAGTGGTAAGGTGTTGACCTCGTTAAAGCTCAAATCCTCGAGGAAATATTCTTGAATTAATTATCACAATTTTTGAGGATAAAGATGAAGAAAGATGGAAATAATAGGCATTCATATCAGTTACAGTAACACATATTTCCAAACCGAAAAAAATTAAAAGTCAAAACTTTATTATAAACGTGACGGATCTATGGAAACTCAAAGGTTAATAGGAGACTTACACTACAGTCACATTGAATCTCTGAGATCGAGTTCGGAAGTTCTCAAAAGCGATTGCATTGTTAATATAAGAGCATTGAACGATGAGGGAAAGATATGGCCCAAGGGGTACATTCTGTTGAATTGAACGACTGCTAAGAAAGCTTGAAAGTTGTGCAAACAATCTTCCTAGACTTTCATTCAACGGCTAATCCGTAAGCTTATAGAAGAGTGAAGTCTTCCTCTGCTGGGTGGATTGAGTAATGAACAGATCCCTTACTAAAACAGTCACGACTACATTACTGAAATAGACCTGAATTTCTATGCGGCTGAGAATTGTTAACAGCAAAAACTCTACGAATCTGAATTTCTACACAGCCAAGTATCATCAACTCGCCAAAATTTCTCACAATTGCTTGCGGAATGTTTCCTTTCGCCACAGCAACAATAGGAGGAGAAGCTATATGAAATAGTACACTAAAATTGAAAGAACAGCAAAGGTAGGATAGAAAGTCTCAAGTTGTTGTGAGCTTGAAAGTTGAAAATGAAGCAGTTAAGTCTATGTCTATACGGTCAAAAGCGTTAGGCGAAAGCGAAGGCACATAAGACGAAGTCTACAGCTGGAACTCGCAAAAGAGCTACGTGATTCGGAAGAAACCGCTTCTTACACGTAACCACGGATTCTTCAACATTGCAACACCATATACCAGCTACCAGTGGAACGAGCAAAATACCACCTACCATAACAACCGTATATAAGTACTACCTACCAGCACAACGAGCACACAATATTATACAAAATTTAATTTCCTTCCGAACACATATTAGCGACTTTCGCGAGTTATTTACTTGCATATAAAATGCTCAACCCAAAAACCCGTCACTGCACATTGCTTATCCAACAGCAGCAATCTAGCCAGCCGCCAATGTATGCGCTTCCGTTCTTCTTTAATACATTTATTACTTAATTATACCAAGCTAATCCGACACGCTTCGCTGCACAGTGAAAGCGCTTTCCTTTTCCTTGACAAAACTAGCGCGCCTTGCTGTTGCCGTCGCGTTGCCGTCGCACATGCCCAAGCACCCACTCTCTGTCTCAACCGGCGCGCGGTCTCATCTTTTCGCTGGCACTTACTAATAACTATTGTATAATTCCCCACTCGAGTGCCGTTTAATCTCTACCATTTTAATTGGCTTTTCTGGCGGTCTTAATACTTTTGCGCTGCCATCAGCTGCTTTTACCCGCTTCCGGTTGCCCTCTTTAGCCATCACGATGTGTTGTTGAGCTCGCTTTTGGTGTGGTGTTGGGTTAGCGGCAATCGGCTTGCGCTTTGTTGGGTGTGCTTGACAGCGCCGGCAAGCGATTTTTCGAAAATTTCGACCTTATTGTGTCGGCCTTTGGAGCAGTCTAAGTATGTAGCCGCTTTTGTAATTATTGTGGTTATAAGTAGTATTTTTGTTGTGCCCGTTGTTTACGTTATTCTCAATTCTGTCACTGCTGTTAGTTTTTGTCAACGCTCGGCAATCGGTCGGCTCTTGTTTTACTTTTATACCCTGAACAGTGTATTAAGTTAGTTTACCACGTGATTTGTAACACAAAAAAGGATACGTCGGAGGCCCTATCAAGTATATATTTCAATGAACTGAGTTATGAGCTGAGCCGTTTAAGGGGTTATTCTAGTCCAGAAATTTAAAAAAATCGAATGTTTTTTTATATTTTTAAAGTTTAACTATTCAAGAATATGTGTACGAGAGAATTTTGCAAAATTCAAATTATTTTCAGACATATATGCATTTTTCTGACCCGGCATCCAAGCTGGTTCGGCCGAAACGCGAAACTTTAAACGCTTTTCGGAACGATACCCACGATTTCTCAGGTTCTACTGAACCGATTTACTTGAAATTTTTATAGAGTCTTCTTTATAGACTTGTCTATGGTTGAAATTAGACCCATCCCCAAATTTTTATTTTTATTATTTTTAAAAAATTCGAAATTGTCGGAAAAAGTGTTCCAAAAAAACTTTTTTTTAGGCAGTCGCGATTTTGTGAAAAATTTTTTCCCACTTTTCCGTAGTTCCGACCAATGCGACATTATTCTAGATTAATAATCTTTTTTTCTTTTTGGTTTCAGATAACTAGGAGGGTTGAAATCATGGGCATGGTCACGTGGAAATTTTTAGAGACCCCCCACTTCGTCAGCTCATAATTTTTGAAATTTTTTACTTTTTTAGTTTTTAAATTTTTTCTGTACTCTTAAAAAATTAACAAATAACTCATAAAAAATAGATACTAAAAATATTAATTGCCTTTTTTTACGACACTTTAAAAATTACCTGCAATTCATGCTTCTAGACTAGAATACCCTCTTAAGTTAGGTCGATCCGTTTCTTCGTCTGTCTGTCTTTATATATGCGAATTAGTCCTACATTTTTTGAAATATCCGTCTGAAATTTTCCGTGCGCCCTTTCCTTATAACATCTGAAGATATTTTCCATAACGGACTACTATAGCTTATAGCTGCTATACAAACTGAACGCTCAAAAGCATTTTCATATATGACAACTTCTTACTTTGTGCAGGGTATTCTAGCTTCGATGCCACCGAAGTTAACTTTCTCTTGTTGCTTTTCTTGTTGTTTTGCGGCCACAATTTACCAGCAGTCAGCTTATGCAATTTCTAGTGTCTTGTCCCCTCGCCAACCCTCTACTCTTTACGCCTTTCAGCACCAAACTCGCTCTTACGTGTGCTCTCTCCTCTTCTTCTACCATTATTATTATTATTATTACTTTATATATTCTTGCAGCCGGTTTCACCGCCACCCCTTTGCCATTGTTGTCTGCCAGTCATTGTCAACGCTAATACCGTTATTGTGTTGACGGCTTTTTTGTTTAACTTATTATTATTGCTGTTTTTGTTGTTATTACCATTATGCAGTCGCATCAATTTCGGTTTTTGTTGCTATTGTTATTGTCATTGTTTTTGTTGTTGCTGTTGTCATTGTTTGCCGGATTTGTAACGTGTTATTATGGCGTATAAAATATTGAGATTTGTTGGGCAATTTATTGGCCGCTCAACCGCACGCAGAGTTGCATAACAACGCCGTGCTGCCGAGGAGCGCCAGAGATTTGTGTGGCGTGATGGCGTCGGTTTTGTGGGCAGAGCGCGCATCGTTTGGGCGCAACGCAAATGGCATGCCATAAATTTTTGGTAAGTGTTGGCGGTAGATTTTTAATTAGAATGCCAAAAAACTTAATTACCTTTGTATGAGTTTGTACTTTTCGAGCGTTTTTGGAAGGAAATAATGGAATTATGGAGGGAGGAAGCAGTTTTGGGTAGAAAAAAGAGTTGGCCGTACGTTTTGTTGGCAGCTTTTTGAAAAAGCAATTTAAGTCATAAATAAAGGATAAACTCAAGAGTTGCCTGAGCCATAGAATGCCAGAAAAAGTAGAATCGCACAAAACAATGTCATATACATATATATAAGTGAGGTTGTGTTTGGTTTACAAAAATATCACCGAAAGATATGGGATATCAGTTGCGGAACGAGCTATGAAATGAATGTACTATGATGTTCATCTTTGACTACAGAAAGGCTTTACTAGGATTTTTGCATAGAAACCAACTCGGTAGTCATCCGCTTGAAAGCTGTGGCTGCCTCTTAAAAACGCAAGAGTTCATTCCTCCGTTTACGTCAGAAATATTGGAGTATTTGCCAGTCTATCAGACTAGTAACTCAACGGATTTCACACATGCACACTGAGCGCCATTTATAATAGAGCTATCAACACCTTCCCTGCCTAGGAAGTACCAGTGAATAGTGTCATTGCAGTGAAATCTTCAGTCATATCAGAAGAAGAGCTCATAGTCAGATAGGGAGTTAAGTTGTGAGGTCCTCTGTTGGCCACTCGGGGAGCAGTAATACAGTTAACTTGTGATCGACTTCCTATGTGTCTTAAGGCCTGAGCAGGTCTTAAAATGGCTCCATCCATTGCATGTATTACACCTGACCGAGGTGGAGTTTGGATGGAACCTTTTAGCGAAAACGCAGCATAAAAATTTCTCCTGGCCCGGGTTGGATTCAATGCTAGCACGAATCAAACGGGGTTAGATCAGATTAAACCCGGGTCAATTCCAGTGCATAGAACCGGCTGTCGTGTGATTTGCATCCCTTTGGTCCGACCCAGCACGTTTCGTGGGCCTCCAGTTAGATGACGTCGACGACAACTTAGATAATCCGGTTGCGCTGGTTAAAATATTGTCACGGCGAAAGCTAACATGAGAATGTCAACTTTCGCGGGGTAACTTTAAACTGCTGTGAACTCCAAGGAGCGGGTACAGTTAACTTTCTGGGGTTATTAGATTATATATATGGGTATAACTGAAATTATTGTTTAAAGAGGTATTGTTGAGGGGAGAAAAGGAGAGAGAGCAAACTTTCATAAACAACATTATAGAGGTCTGGTAGTCATTTTGAGACTGATGACAGTGAGACTATTTGCTTTAGATTAAGCTGAATTTGTCTTAAAGCAGTGTGACTTCATCTCCAATGTAATCACATTCGAAACTAGTTCTTTCAACTGTGTCTTCAACCAAATAAAAAAAGTACCGCCTCCTTCATACAGCGACCATAAATCAATTATAAATCATATTCGTATTAAAAGCAATGTAGTCCATGCCAGTGTGTGGCAGTAAATAAAATTACAAGTACAAATATTCAACGCTAGAAGAGAGTACTTAAATAGGGCTTTAAGCGCGCATCCAAACCACTTCCACTACAATCTCCACTACCCGCTGTTCTCATAATAGCAACTCGGGATCATAGCACACTGCCCCGGATGCGTAAAGGGAAGCAGGAAATATAAAGAGCAACACCAAGCAGCGCAACAAAATACCGTTACAAATGAAAGGAACAACAACAGCAAAGCCGCCAACAACAAGCCGAATGAAATCGCGCTGAAATGATAACAATTTTATGCAAATTTATGCAAACACAGTGAACAGAAAAACAAAAACAAAAATGTAGAACATAACAACAACAAAAGTGTAGCAAACAACAGAAACAAACAAAGTGTAGTGAGCAGCAACAACAACAAACGCGTAGTAGACACGCGAAGTCAACGAAGTGGTTGCGCTAGACAAGTCAGCGGCGCGATTGTTTATCAAACCAGCGTCGGTGGGTCGCTGAGTACGTGTGAGTATATGTGTGTAGGTGAATTTGTTGGCGCATGAGGTTATGTCACTTACAGCAGCGCTTTGCTTGCGAGAGCATGAGTATGTGTTAGAAATGAATTTGTTGGGACGCGTGTGTGTGTGTAGACAGTTTTGATGTTTGAAATTGACTGCGTTACGGATAAAATATGAGCGTGATAATTTCTCAGCTTAAAAAAGAGCTTTATAGTAAAAATGTTATTTTTGACTTGAGGCACAGTGGGTTGAGCAGATAATTGCGAGAACAGCATTTTTAGATTTTTTATTGAACTCAATGTGGGAAAAATCTTATAATAGAGAGAAAATCATTATAAGAACTATAATAAAATTAAGAAATAATATAAATAATAATTAAAATTCCATTTAGATAAAATAAAGTAATATAAAATAAAAATAAAATGAAATAAAAATAATTTATTTAAAAAGTTTATTGAAAAATTTTAATTCAATTTAAATTTATTTCATTTAAAAAAATAAAATAAAAAACATAAATAAAAATCAATTTTAATTGAAAAATAAATTAAATTAAATTTAAAAGAAATTAAAAAAATTAAATTAAATAATATATAATAAATTAAAATAAATTAAATATATCATTACAAAAGAATTAAAAATAATTACAATACAAATTTTATAGAAAAAAGCAAATCAAATTTAAATGGAATAAAATAACATAAAAAAAACAAAAAAAGTTTATATGTTAAAAAAATAACTTGATACAGTTTTGTACATTATATACATAAATAAGCAAAAAAAAATTAATTAATTTATAATAACAAAAAAATAATGCTAAGTTTATAAATAAAAAAAAAATATTATTTCAGATAA
This sequence comes from Bactrocera zonata, assembly GCA_037783105.1. Classification (NCBI taxonomy): domain Eukaryota; kingdom Metazoa; phylum Arthropoda; class Insecta; order Diptera; family Tephritidae; genus Bactrocera; species Bactrocera zonata. Next base: position 23,340 of record JBAWJQ010000477.1, read on the forward strand.
ACTGATTTTCTAATAAAAAAGAATTAAATTAAAATTAAAAATTCGAAAATGGAGAACAGAAAGTTCCGTAAAAATGTATAACAAACCAAAAATATATGTAAAAGTACACAAATATACAAAATAAAAAAAAAAATATGCAAAGGAAAAAGGATTTAAGGATTATTTAATATAAAATTAAAACATAACTTTAAAAATTTTAATACAAAAATACAAAAAAAAAATTCAAAAATTTAAAATGTAAATAAGAATTTTACGATTTTTTTTTGTCAAAACATATAAATTAAAAAAAAAACATTAAAAATATACTTAAAGCAAAAACTTTATAAAATATAAATATTATAAGAAAAATAAAAATTTTTAGATAAAATTTTCTTTCAAAAAATGAGAAAAAAATATAAATATTGATTATTTACATCAGAAACAAATCATAAAATATTAAAAGAAAAATTATGCAAAGGGAAAAAGAATAAAAGCATTTTTTAACATAAACATATTATATAATTATTATAACCAAAACAAAAAAATACTTAAAAAATTTTAATACAAAAACTAAAAACAAAATAATATATGAAATTATGAAAAAAAAACAAAATTTTTTAAAACAAAAACTAAATACAAAATAAACTTTTTTAAAACAAATATATTAAATGAAAAAAAATTATTAAATTTTTTGTTTTAAATATTAAATTTTTTTTTTGCAAAAAATTAAAAAAAAGTAATGAAAATATAAAATAATAAAATCGTACAGCATTTATTGTACTTAAATTATATCATAAAAGATTTTTAGAAAATTGTGTAAAGAAAAACTGAAATGTACAGATTTTTTAATATAATATAATTACATAAAATTAATATAACAAAAAAAAAAACTTCAAAAAATTTAATACGAAAATTAAAAAAATATAAAGTAAAGTATTTTAGGATTTCTTTTTTCAAAATAATATTTAAAGTAATAAAAAAAAAACAAAATTAAAAAAAAATTAAAAGAAGATTAAGTATTATTAAATTTTTTTTAATTAAAAAAATAATAAGAATATAAAATATGAAAATGGTACAGCATTAATTGTGTTAAAATTAAGTTATAAAATATTTTTAAAAAATTATGTAAATAAAAACTGAAATTTACAGATTTTTTAATATAAATTTATTATGCAATTATTACTATAACCCAAAAAAAAAAATACTTAGATAATTTCAACATAAAAATTAAAAAAAAATATAAAGAAAAGTATTTTAGGATTTGTTTTTCAAATTAATATTTGAATTAATGAAAAAGGAAAATTTGAATTAAATAAATATATTATAAGAAGAATAAAAATTATTAGAAACATTTTTCTTTCAAAAACTGAAAAAAATAATATAAATAAAATATAAAAAAACGTTTAGCACTAATTACGTTAAAATTAAATCATAAAATAATTTTAAAAAATTATATTAAAAAAATTGAATTTGCAAATTTTTTAATATAAATTTATTATATAATTATTGTAGAAAAAAAAATTCCATAAAAAATTTAATACAAAAATTAAAAGTAATATAAAACGAAAGATTTGTTTTTTCACATTAATATTTCAATTGATAAAAATGAAATATTTTTATAGAATAAGAATAAGAACAAAAATTAATAGGGGAAAAGTTTGCTTCAATAATGTAAAATAAAATAAAAAAAAATATTATTAAAATAATGTATATTTCAAAACTTTTTAAGGATAAAAAAATTTGTTTTTATAAAATAAAGTAGTTGATTTTTTATGAGTTACATTTAAAACCCCTTGACTTAGTGCATAAAAATATAGAAGCTTTATTTAATAAAAATTAATTTCAGCAAATAATAAAAAAAAAATTATTTTTTTTTCAGCAGTAATTTTACATGATAAATCGCACTGTTAAATGATGGTAGAGGAGTGTGGTGGCGAAAATACGGAAGCATATCTTTTCAAGTATTATTTCGTTACAAAATTAGTATTTTCAAAATTCAATTGCGATAAGTCAAAGCATTTCCCATTTGAGTAAAGAAAAATGGAAATCCTTTTTAATACATGTGTTCACAAACAGTGGTGTGAGGTTACAGATATCAGTTCAACATTTTTAATTATTTATTTTGGCGCCCTAAGGGATGTTGCGACAAATCCGCTGAAGCAACAGTATCTAAAAAGCACAAACAAACCAAAAACAAAGGAAAAAGAAAAAGCACAAATTATCTGCCTAAAATTTTGCCCACACAAATCTCCGCCACCGTGCATTCAAACGCTGATTATGCCATTGCTATTTTATGCGGCGCTTTAAGCAATTACTGTAATGCTGATAACTCCGGTTGGCGCCTAAAATTATGCTAACTGATGCGTGCGCTATGTTTTGAATTTGCAGGCGCTGGCGAGCGGCGTGCGGGCACAATTTTCTGTCATTATGCTTGCCCATAATTTATTAGACGCATTACGCGCGTATTTGTTGCGCTGTGATTGTTGTTTTTCCACCGATTTCGGTGCTCATTGTTTGCTTTGTCTTATTGTCACGAAAGTGGAGAGAGAGAAAAAAAAAAAAAATTGTTGAGACTGACTTTTAATGTTTTTACGCGCTCTGCCAGTAGTCTTTTGGGGTTTGTTTCTGTGTTCCTTTGATTTTGTTGTTTACTTTGTTCTTTTGCCTGTTGTTGTGTCAAGGCGCGCAATGTTAGGAATTCGAAATTAGCTGCAAAATGCGTAATGGAAATGTATACTTAGGCGCATTAGAGAACTATGTAAGCGCGCATTAAAAAGTTTCGAAATCCTCCCATTCTCCGCTGTATCCTGTTGACTTTGTTGGTGGATAAATTTCATATTGTTAATAACGCATTAGAATTTTAAATTTAATTTTGTAATTCGTAGCAACAAAGCATAAAAATAGAGAGTATTATGTAAGTGGAAAATTATGTGTTGGATAAGTGAGAGAGTGGCTTAACTCCCCAAAGTATGCTAAACAGTATTTTAAACATCCGCTTTTGTACTTTGCGGAAGTCTGCTAATCTCTTTCATACATGAAATATTTTTTAATTAATATTTAGGAGCTTAAAACGCTTGGTAAGTAAAAAATAAAGCAAATTTAAATTTTCATAAAAAAAATGAATGAAAGGATTATTACCTTTATTAAGGGTTTATATTCACTGAGAGAGTTAAAATAGAACGATAAAAATAGAAAGGATGAAATAAATATGATTAAAATTTTCTAAAAATTTAACTAATTTTACACTTTTCTATTGGAACCAGTCGGTATATTGGAATCTGAAGCACATTGCTTTTCGACATGCCTTCTTGCACGAAGTGATCTTCAACGGTCCTTCCACCAAAGCAGTACGTGACCTCGAGGTTAGAGATCTAAAAAGTCAGGATAGGTTAGATGACTGACCTCGCAGCTTGGAGGGGGATTCCACTTGCAGTATTATATACAGACTTTTATGAAGCCTGACTGAAAATTCCTGTAGTTCGAAGTCAGCAAGCGGCAAAACGCTCTAAATCCATCACAAATCTGCTTAGGTATTTTATTTTCATCTGAATATCGAAGAGTATGTGGGACGAGGTGCTTTTGCTCTAGCAAAAGCGGAACAGTCGAGGAGACAGCATGAATCCCGATTGGATAGCGTCAAGTTAAACTCTACATAATTAAAAGGGGGGTCTGGGGGTCTTACTGATATCAAAGAGTTGCCTCGACCTTTTGCGATTATCCTGGGCCAGAAGGGCTTTACAACTGCACAGCTGCTCGTAACTGACTAACATTTGCTAAGCTAGTCTCTGGCCTAACAAGCCAGTAGCGAACCGTAGGAAATCAAGGGAGCTCCTAGCTATACCAATTCCACAGTTATTGACTCGAAGTGCCTGTCTGAGCAAGCTTATAAGTCCTACAGTTTTCTGCGAAATCGCTGTGGTCATACCACCAAACCAAAAAATTATAAAAAAAAACTCGTTGCTATGGGAAAGAAGCCTAGACACCCTTTCACTAGCCTTCAAAGCTCCTTTCTTCAGCGAGTCTTTCCCTTGCATTCTTCTCCGAAGCAAAATAAAGAGCAAAGAACCGACAGTAAGGAATCGGCTCTGCGGTCTGGTAATCTTCGATTCAGTGGTTGTCGATCTTTATTGGAATGAATTGAGAGATCAGCATAGAAATTAAGCTCATTGAATGAGGAAGTCTAAGAAAAAATTTTATGCCTGCGATTTCTAATGATCTGGGAATGTGAAATTACGCTCGCAAGGTTGGGCGGTAGCTGACTTAAGGAGCCGAAAACAGCTGAGCAAGGTTAGGTTATGTTAGGTTAGGTTAAATGGCCGATCTAGAGAGATCGCACGTGGACTGTTTTAGTGGTCCTTTATCAAGCCATAGAAAAGAAGAACTATTGTGTACGAACTTATAAATTAGAAAACGCTTAGTAGCCGTCAGTTCGGTGGGATGTGTGAAAGTATGCGCTCCTTAGGGTTAAGCTTTGACATCTCAAACGCGAGACAGACAAGAAGAAGTGTTGAGTAGTTTCCACCTCGTCTTCTTCCATGTAGCTTCTGCAGAGGGAGTCTGGTACGCTTCTAAGCCTTACAATATGGACGCAAATAGCTTGTTACAATTCGCACTATTAGGGAGAGGCTGGCCTTACTGGGGGCAAAGAGATCTCAAGAACTCTTGCGATCGATTTGCGAGAGCGCATGTATCGGTGGTGACCTAGCGCTGGCCAAGCTCGTGTGAAGCCCAGCTATCTAATAGTAGACCACAAGAGGTTACGGGTACGCCAACCCGCTCTCATTTCACTGATGGCGTTTTTAGGGTGCCTTTAGCAAGGGAGTTAAGTTAAAATATTTATAAAGTTAGCACTTTTAGTCAAGGTTCTTTAGGCATATTAAAGTAAACGCCCAGTAATATGCAGGAATTTTTCATTTTTTCGATTGCAAATCGACTATATCGGACAGATCCCATTACAAAATTATGATAAATTATGAAATTAATGTCATCACCTGACCTCAAGCACTTCCATGTCTCACTTTCCTTTCCTTGAAGTTTTAAGGTCGCACTTTTCACTTGTATTTAAAAGCGCCCGAAATGTCAGTAGCTGAAACTATGGTATTTGTTTGTTTGCACAAAATTTAAAAGGTTCATTATTCTATTATTTACCAACGTAAAGTAAACCGGCGAGACTTCACCTGACAACGCAGCCACGAATTTCCGCACAATAAATTGCCGAAGGAAGTTCGCAAATAATACCGAAATGAATGTTATACGAAAGGAGAAACTGCACGAAAATGGACCTTGGAAGTGAGCGGGCAGCGGTTGTGGTTGCAAGGGTGGTGAGGTAGGATTTATACATATATATATGTGTGTTGGTATGTGTGTTCATATATTTCTAACTTTTCTGTGACAGCTTCAAGTCGAAACGTGCTGGTCAAGGTTGTAGCCGGAATTCAGATGCGTAAAAAATTAGAAAAAAAAATCTACCTTTTTGGCCTTTTCAGGTGCAAATAGCAGAGACGGCAAGGTGAAGTGGCAGTTGGAAAAAATTGCACACTTCCTTTTACATCATTTATCTTTATTTGCTACATTTCGCAGCAATTCCTGCAAAGCATTGCCCACAATTACAATGAAAGCATGCTAACAAAAACAATAAAAACAAGAACAATAATAGAAAAATTGCGCTGCTTACACGCACACTTACACAAGTAAACATACATACACATACGCAAACATACATACACATATACACACACACAGTCAACAACGAACCATTCCTTGCTCGTCCGAAATTCAGCACGCCGTCGCGCTTTTCACTCAAATCAGCTGACGCGCTGCGCCCACTTGCCTTGTTAGCCTTTGGTGTGGCAGTGTTGTTTATTTATTTCATTTTATTTTTATTTTCAATTCTCTTTTGTTGTTGTTTTTCTATACATATACATAGTAGCAACTAGCCGAGCCGTGCGCTGCCTGTCTGGCCATGCATTGGGTATTGAGTTGGGGCTTGTGGAGCTTTTCGAACATTAAATAGTGTACGCCACGGGCCATAAAGTCTGGCGGAAAGTGTAACTATTTTCCTTTATAAATACTCGCCGACTTTGCCAACACGTTTCGCGCTACTTTGTAGAAATCAAGAGAGAGAGAGAGAAAAGTTGTTTGTTTGAATAGCCAGTGGGCCGAGACGAGCGCTGCGAAACTTTTGCGTGTAGCGAGCGAAAGTTTTAAAGTAGCAAAGTACACGCTTTTTACAGGCTTTAGATCAAATACTATACTATGGAAGTAGGTTAGAGGGGAAATGCGCTTTTCTTTTATTCTTGGAATCAATAAGTTTAGCAAATATTTTGCTTTGATGTTTATTGAAAAGGGAAAATATTTCCGAAATGAGTGAAGATAAGTAAGAAACAAGAAAAACCCATCAACGCCGACTGCACAGAACTTGTAATGCTCTCTACAAATAAATAAAGGCTTCGATACTGTGTGTCAATAATTCGTAATAAATGTAGTTAAATGGCTTTAGGTCCAAGAATCTATCTAATTCAGTCTTCTTTTGATCTTGAAAAAGCTGGCTTAGACTACTTCAGCTGAAACTGTATTATTTTTAGTTCAAGTTCATTCAGTTCACAAGACTTTGCTCAAAGAATGAAGCCGGGATTAGATATATATGTTTTTTTAAGAACGTTCATAGAAAATCCAAAAAATAAGGTGACATTTGAATTTAAACTGCGCGCGTCGAAGGATTTGGAGAATTATTTTTTTAGGGTGGTCGTACTGTCAGTCACATTTATGTCAAATTTCATGTCAAAATATTCATTAGTGTTTGAGATACGTGTCGTTTTGTGAGCTGCTAAAAGTGAGTTTTTCGTTTTTTGCGATGTCGAAATTTGTTGAGCAAAGAATCTGCATTAAATTTTGTTTACGGAATAAATTTTCTGCTGCGGATACGTTGAGCCTTTGGTGATGAGGCTATGTCTAAAAAAAATGTTTACAAGTGGTATAGTGAGTTCCAAGACGGCCGTGAATGTGTCGAAGACGAAGAGCGTCCAGGCCGACCATCAACCTCAGCCGACGAAGCTCACGTTCAACAAATCAAAGACTTGGTGTTGAAAAACCGTCGATTAACAATTACAGACCTTGCTGATGAAGTTGGCATATTGAAAGACTCAGCCAATACCATTTTGAAGGATGTTTTGAGCCTCATGCGCGTCAAATCTCGACTGGCACCGCAAACATTGAATTTTTTGGAAAAAAGGCGCCGCGTTGAAGTGTGTGAAACGATGCTTTCCGACTACCAGGGTGTCACGAAATGCATTATAACTGGCGATGAGACTTGGATCTATGCTTGCGACCCCGAAACAACCGATCAATCGAGCGAATATCGCGCCAAAAGAGAGCCGAGACCAAAAAAATCGCACCAAAGTCGCTCAAAAATCAAGGTCATGTTGACTGTTTTCTTCGATTTTCGTTGTGTTGTGCATTATGAATTTCCTCCAACCGCTCAAACAGTCAACAAGGAATATTATTTGAACGTTATGCGTCGTTTGCTTAACGCTATCCGCCTAAAAAGGCCGGAATTGTGGAAAGAAAATTCTTGATTTTTACACCACGATAATGCACCATCCCATACTGCCCTCGTACTTCGTGATCATTGCCCAAAAACTCAACCCATATCGTTCCGCAACAATCGTATTCACCTGATCTGGTGCCGAGCGACTTCTGGCTGTTCACCAAGCTCAAAAGACCGCTCCGGGGACACCGTTTTTATACGATAGAGGAGATTCAAGCCGCAGCGAAGACGGAACTGAAGGCCATCCCGGAAAGTGACTACAACCAATGTTTCGAAAATTGGAAAATCCGTTGACATAAGTGCATTGCATCGGGAGGAGATTACTTTGAAAGGGATGAAATTGATTTGGAAGAATAAATAAAGAATTTTCAAAATAAATACAATGTAACCTAATTTTTTGGGCACAGTAGTAAATCTAATAAGTTTGGAGTTCATTATTTAAATCACAGCAGGCATCGCAGATAGAAATTACGACCTACTGAGCATCTGCAAATCAAAATTCTGGTGGCAGTAAGTAAAACTTGTCAAAGTATTCGATGACTTGAGATTTTGAAAAGTTTTTCGAAGTATTACGATTTGAGGGAACTACATATTTTAGGAGCCTGAAGTTTTGAATTTCAAGATTTCTGCAAAAATATGTAAAAAGTTTTGAGCAGCTAGCTTCAGCAAAGTCAGCTGGTACGTTGAGACTACGACGTATTTGATTTCCCTCGTACTGCGTCTTAAAGGTTGCAAACTAAGTAGGTTCCTATCCTTCACATGCGCTGAATTCAAAGGGTTTGATGTTTGAGATGTTTAGGTGTTAGGTGTTACATTAGAAAGACTGTACTCCTTCGCCACTCATACGACCGTAATTATTGTCAAAATACAGAGCAATAAAAGAAGTCTTCAAGTGGCTACCTCGCAACTACGCTGCACGGATATAGTCTCCTGGATGTAGTGAAACGCAGTTGAAGAAACTCGAGACGTGCCAAAATTTTGCACTCCAAACGATTACAGGTTGTGTGCTGATGTCTCCTGTTGAATATTTACATAGCTAGGACCGCATGCTTCGGTTCAACGAATATAATGCACTGCTATTCAAGCTAGAGTGCTTTAAGCGGCTTGACGCGCCGCTTAAAGCACTCTAGCTTTCATTGATTTGTTTGTGATTTCATTGATTTTAGTACGTGGACCAGATTTCGGACGTCACAAAGCCTAGACACGCACGGAACGCCATTCACAGTAAAGCCATCAATAACTTCACCTACTACTTACAGTGAATGTCGTTCATGCAGTCAAAACAACACGCTTTGCAGACGAAGAGCTTGAGTTGATCAGAAAAGCTAAATTGACCCTCGCGCCACATCGTTCTGGATTCTGTAGCAGGTTCTTCTACTTATCTAGAATCGATCCCGAAATACAAAATATATGTCCACAGTGCAATGAGTCTCCGCATGACTCTAACCACCTATTTGCATGCCCAGCGAACCCCACTTATCCCACACCCCTCTCCATACTGTGCGACTTCCATGAAACACCGCGCTTACTTGGGTTCCGTTAGATGACTTCGATGACAACTGACCTGAATCTTAATAACCAAGCGCGGACTAGATAACAGATACAACAACAAGAGCTTTGGAGCTACGATAAATGAGAAAGCTTGGTTATTAGATTTAAAGATGAAAAAAGTACTCAAGGTTTTGATAAATTTTGGGTTAATATTAATAAGAGTTCGTGTTCCTGAACTGAGCTGACTAGAGAGGTACAATCATAAGCAGCATTAATACCAACAACAACGTCAGCCTCTAAATCTAACGCAGAATAACTCTTGTCAACAGGTTCTACTTCGGACTGAATAGGCAACTGTATAGTGAAGTCCTCTCTCGATGAACAAAGACCAAACTCTAAAAGTCCCTCATCATCCCTGTTCGGCTATAAGGTGTAGAGGCATTATCGATGACAACATTTGATGAGTTAGCGGTACGAGTTTTCGAGACAAAGATTCTGCGGAAGACTTATGGTTCTTTGCGTATTGGTAACGGCGAATACCGCAGTCGATGGAACGTTAAGCTGTACGAGGTATGCGACGACATTGAAATAGTTTAGCGAATTAAAACACAGGGGATACGCTGGTTTGGTTATGTTGTCTGAATGGATGAAAACACTTCAGTTCTCAGAGTATTGGATGAAGTAGCCACCTGTGTAAGCAGCGGAAGAGTAATACCTCCACTCAGGTGCAGACGGACCTGGCTACACTTAGAATCTCCAGTTGGCGCTAAACGGCGAACGAGAGGAACGACTAGCGCGCTTTAGTAAACTCCGCTATAACCGTCAATAAGGAAGAAAACATTTATGTAACAACAAAATATATGTTTATTATTAAATTATATTAAATTATCTACTGCATTATACATCATACTTAAATCGCGAACACTGCAATAATGACATGACAACGGCATTAAGTCAAGCAATAAAAATACATCACGTTTTTATAGCTGGGCGACCAACATAGCTTGTCACTGCTTTAATCACGCTTATTATATGAGATATCATAAAATTAAATACAAATCAATCATAAGCTTTACGCGCGTATACACCAACAATAAAAGTAAGCGGCAATAACAACAACAGAAAACGAAATGAGAGTAAAGCTCAAAGTCATAAGCGCCAAACAACTGACATTGTTGGTGCGCGCAGTAAAGAGAGGAGTGTGATAGTAGACACACATACGTATGCACAACGCTTACACATAGAAGTGCAAATAAACTACTGTTACGAGCATTATTATATGTCCACTACGGCATACACTTCATCATCATGTGCCATGAAGCGGCTTAATGGCGTATGCGCTGATGGGCTAACACATGCGTTGGTGGTAATAAGTGTGCCAGTGAATGACAGTGAGATAAAAAGACACAAATCATCACATAAATATATATGTATGTACCTATATGTATATATGTATGTATGTACATGTGTGTGCAGTGAGCTCAGCCGCCTCAGCTTCAGCTAAACACTTCATTTTTATTTCATTGCCTAGTAGTGGCGTGCGTTATGCGTATAAGAGCCGAAAAGGAATTTGGTGAAAAGACGAAAAAGAAACATGTGCTGTGCTCTATGTAGTAACAGTAGAATAAGCCACGCATGACAAAGGTATGTCATTGCTGCACAAAAGTAATCCGGCACTCCAGTATTAATTCCATTACACCGACGAAAAACGCTTGCAAAAAAAATTTGGCGGCTTGAAAGTGGCAAAACGACCCAGTACATATGTATGTGAATTACAAAACAAAAAAAAAAAACGAAAAAAAAAAAAAAATAAGTGACACACGCAGACAGATACAAGCTTATACACAGACATAATTGTTTTTATGTGACGCGTGGCAGCATACATGCGGGCGCTGGTGTCATGTATACGCCATGTCGTACAATTAAGGTCGCCAAAAAAAAGCATGTGAAAGACAACAACAACAAACAGAATAGCATAAAGCTTAAATTTGGACAAAAGCTGCCTTACAATATGTAGAACAAATGACATTTAGTTGCTGCTTAAATTACCAATGAATCCAGCTTAATTTATTACTACCATACAGTTGAAAAGGATAGCAGCCTACCGCAGTTTGCGCCAACTAACAAATTTTTATGCAAGGAAATGCTTGCACATAAGCTTACACACACGTTAAACGTGCATAATATACTGCATATATTGTTAGCCTTTTTAATTTTTGGTAGCTTGCTTAGAAAATTTGGAGAGAAGTCTATTTGGTTGTATTAAACATAATTTTATTATATAATATTAATAGCACAGCTAAATGAGTCAAGAACTTAGCAGTTTTTTGGGCTGCAAGATTGTCACTGAGCCTTTGAGTTAGCTTTCGAGGTCATTCAATACAAAATCAACATGCAAAACCAAGTTAAAGGCAAAGACGGGTCGAAATGAGACGTCTGCTAAATTTCTCGTTGAATTCGTTGTGGAACGTATGTGTATTGTTTGTGGAACATATGTGGAACCTACTAAGATCTGGGATATTCACGCTATCATATATAATGTTACCATAACAAACCGATATATTCATTTAGAATACGTTCCACACATGTTCTAGATGCAATCCACACCTAAAACAAATTTTTTTGCGGTGATTTGCATTGCTAAAGCTCGAAATTCTACTTGTCGAATGTTCATATATGAACATAGGTATGTATCTCAAAGCGTATTAGTCCTACATGGCGTATGAGCATTTTTTTTAAATCGCTTGGGCTCATAAACTTTTTGGTGTCAACTAAAACTCACATTCAAGAATCATACATAAATGCTTTGAATTGTCAGACCACATTACACATTTATGCCGGAAAGGAAATTAAACTCCACTTCTTTTGAATAATTCAACACAAAAGCAGTTTTACAATGCGTATGAGTAACATTTTGACACTAATTGACATGTTTTCCGAAATGTCTAATGAGGCTTGTAAGCTTTGAATATGTCAACAAAAGTTTGAGTTTTACTTCCCTCCATGCATTATGTCAATCAATAATGCTACAAACGTGCCTGCAACAATGCAAACGAGGCAATGGCATAACGGTACGCATAAGTGTGAGTTTCAGACACAGAGCTTTTGCCAGTTTTGCAAATATCGGAGCAAAGGAGTCACAATTCACGGCCAAATGCAGCAGTAAACTTCAGTTGGAATTCAGCAAAAGGAACTGAAATCGAAAATTACAGAGCAAAAGTTTACTTGGAGTCCACAGGGTACGGACGGGGTGGCAAATGGCTCATCGTATGCAAGTAAGGTGGAGAGAGCACGCAGTCGTAATACAAATTTCGGAAGTTCGAGAGCAAATGTGAAAGGTCGCAAATATGTGTGGCAAGTCTTAATATATGTAAATGCGTGCAGTGAAGTCACGACAGGTGTCGCACTAATGGCACAATGCACACGTGTGTGTCAAAACAGCAGTGGGCTATGCAAGCAATGTGCTAATACATTGACTGTACGTTGGAGTTACACAATGCAGTTATTGGCACAATGGCAGCAAACGAAATTAGAGCAATGCGTGCTTATATAATTTGTTTGTCTTGCACACACCGGTACTGCGAAACAGGTCATAAAAATGGAAAGTTGAAAGCAAGAAATTGGCTCAGGAGTGTAAGAGATTAGTAATTTTACCATAGAAAGAAACTGAAAATATGGAAAGTATGCGCGTTTAGTATAAATGGCAAATTCAAGGTGTGTGTGATTGTTAGTAAGTATTTGAGTACTCAAAAGACTTATCAAGTGCTGCAAATAGCTAGTGAAAAATTTATAAGCGTACCTAAATATAATCTGTACACAAATTTCATGATTTTGACTTGTGGAACTTATGTGGAACGTGAGTCAGAACATTATGTTTTCGTTATTTTTTACTATATAACAATATTATTAAATATTTTTTTAATATTAATTTGATTACAGTTGAAAGTAGTATGTGGAACCTAGGAATTTTTCAAATTTTTCCAATTTTTTAGCCCGAACGTTAACAGTAAGTTTGCTGATAAATTTTATATGAAATTCAGTTGTGGAACTTATGTGGAACGTGAGACAAAACATAACATTCCCTTTTTTGTTATATGAATTTAATAAAAGTAAACATTTTTTTAATAATGGTGTGGTTACAGTTCAAACTAGCATGTGGAACTTATTTTTTTCCAAGTTTCTAGCCAGAACGTTAACAGTAAGAGCGCTGTTAAGAATACATTAAATTTTGATGTGGAACATATGTGGATTTAATGTGGATGACATGTGGAACTTACATAAAACAATTATATACGTGCTCAAATAAGAATAACACAAAATTTTTTTTTTTTTAATTTAGTCTACTCAAAGTAATTTAATTCGTTTTATTTTAATTGAATTTGGAAGCAAACGACTAAGGATATGGCACAAACTTCCATTAGCAAAATCAAGCAACACTTGCACTTGTCGTCCGTGAAAACTTTTTTGATAATTAAAAGTGTTAGCTTATAGCCACCATACCCTTTTACCTTGGCCATTTCAACAAACACAATACATATGAAAACTAAAATTCACAGCAGTTGTCAAGACAACTGGCAAACAATTTGCTTTCTTTGCTAAATTTCACTGCAGTTGGCATGGCAATCAACAGAGTTTTCACAGCAAAGGAAATATACATAAAAAACACAAACACACGCACATACATACGTACGTACACGTCAAACAATTTGCACATGCACGCAACGAATAAAAACAAATAAAGCAAACGTGCTCTAATGTTAGTGAAATTGATGAGATTACCCCTCGCATTTGGGCGATGACTTGCTGCTGCGCACAGTGTATACTAAAAGTCAGGAATTTATGTCTATAAAGTGAATGTAAGTGAATGAGAGCGAACAAACACTTCACTTTACTTCAGCTGCTTAACAGCTTATACTCGTGTGCGTAGGTATATATATGTATGTATGTATGTATATATATTTGTCATGTTTAACAAAATTGGACGTGTTAACGGAAATAACTGCTTTTGAAGTAGTTTAGTATGTGCTGGCGCAGTCAAGGTGAGTTTCTGTTTGTAATGTTGGAGGCGATATTAGGAAATTGTGTAAGTATATACATACATACTTGCGTATGCTAGTAAGTAGTTATATACTTTAGTATATAGTTATGTAGTTATAAGCAGAAGCTCATTGACAACTCAGCTTTAGATACGTGAAGACATTAAGCTTTGAAGCGTAAGTGTTGCAATTAGATTTCTTAAAAGTTTTCGAAAACGAAGTGTCATAAAAAATAAGTCGGAAATGAGAAAATGGCATAATGTAGCAAAACACTAACAACAAACATACATATAAGCATATGACGTGTGATGTGTGTGTAAAAATCTAATTTTTAACCAAGTAGTGTAAGATTCGACTTATAAGAATTTGCTAAGATACATATTACCTAAACTAAACTAATTAAAGTAGCTGCTCAAAAAAGACAAGCGTTTATACATGCATATGTATATATTTATAGTATACGCCGACTAAACATTTTGTTAAGATTGGAGGAAAATAGTTATGTGTGTATGTGGAACCTATGTGGATCATAATAACAATTTAAGTTTCTATTCAAACCCAAATTGCTTAATCTAGTTAAACTTTCGTGGAACGTATGTGGAGCACATGTGGAACTTATGTGGAACGTATTATAAATTCAAATATTTCTTCGGCATTAAACTGTGCATACATTTCTCAGCAATTCTAATTCACTGCGTAATTTAATCCGACTTTTGTGGAACTTATTTGGAACGTATTATGAAGTCAAACATTTATTTAACATTCAAAAAAATTCATATATTTTTTTGTACATCAAACACTTGAAACATTTTCTATATAAACTTGGGGAAATAAGTACGTAAATGTTCAACAAAGAGCATTTCACATAAGGTAAGTGTCGACTAATGACTTTAATAGGGCGTTAGGTTTTGTTATACTACATGTGAAACATATTCTTAATTCAAGTAACTATTGAAAGCTAAGAGTTATTTGGTTAAACTTTTTTTAAAAACAAATAAGAGAGTTATGTGGAGCATATTCTCAGCTCAAGTACTTATTAAAGAAAAAAGATTTATATTTTTTTATGTATTTAAAAAATTTGATGACTATCTTCTTGCCATTGAGAGCATTTTGTTATTACTTCCTAGGTGAGTAACGGAGCATAAAACTGCTATAAATATGGTTGAGTGTGTTATTGCCGGCATTTCAACAATTCTTGTATAGATTTCACTAACTTCGTGATAAAAATCTATAAAACATATGTGGAACACAAGTGGGCTAAGCTGTGAGTTATTGAAAAATGTGGTTAAATGTAATGACATTGAACGAGTTATAGACAAATAATTACTGTTATTTTAATCATTGTCATAAATAAGTCACTTTGTATTGAAAAGAAATGTGGAACGTATTTGGAATGTATGTTTTAGACAAAATAGTTATTGTTTTTTTAACCATTGTCATAAATAAGTCATTTTGCATTGGAAAAAAAGTGGAACCTATTTGGAATGTATGTGGAACATAAGTGTATTTTAAATTTTTTTTATATAATTTGCATTATTTGCAAATAATAATACAACAAAATGTAAGTAAATCAATCAAGTCTAACGTAAGCCGTTTAAAAGATATTGTAGAGATTTTGCGCAATAATAATTGTTTTTGCTCATTTATGACTTATTAGCCGCAAATCAATTAACAATGGGGAACATTAGAATGCATGTGGAACAATTGTAAGTGGATTTTAATTTTTAAAGTAAATTTCGCATTTCAATTGTTGTTGTAAGTGGATTTTAATTTTTAAAGTAAATTTCGTATTTCAATTGTTGCAAATAATAAAACGAAATGTAAGCAAATTAATTATGTGGAACGTAAGCTGCTTAAAAGCTATTGTGGAGATTTTGCGCAATGAAAATTGTTCTTGCTTTTTAATAACTTGCTACGCCCCAATCCATTTACAAATATAATAAAAAGATAATGCTGACGTTCCACACTTAAACATAATTCAAGTGTGTGCGAGTACAAATTTAAATTAATGTTGCATGCAACTTATATGGCGGGGCAATGGTGCGTGGTACTGACAATAGCATCGTGTCGCATGAGTGCGCAGCGCAATAAACTGAGAAATAATATGAACGTGCTGTTTGATTATGTAACGAATACTTATACTATATGCACAAAAAGCTTCTTGCGAGAACAACATAACCCAAGTTTTTTAGAGTTAGCTGGCGCATAAGTTGCTTTGGTCGTATTTGAAATTAAAAGTTATGAGAGACTGAAGCATCTCCTCAGAAAAAGATGAAATAGGAAACTTGAACGAGAAGCTACAACGAACTTAGTACCAATCTTTAATAACAAATGCTGAGTGGCTTAACAAAGTCCGACTTCATGGAGATACCACCTTTAGAGAAAAACAAAATATTTGCCGACCGGATGAGTGAGCAATCGGATGGTTATAAGAGGTTGGACGAAAAGACAGCTGGATCAATGAATAGAAGATGAACGAACTGATTGGGTTCTCAAGTAGATAGAAGTAGGTTAGGTGGTTTAACGAAGGAATGCGAGATCGAAAGGTTCGATAAATGAACGCTTGGATTTCGAGAGACTATCGGAAGGTCCCACAAAATGAAGTGTGGTTGGATGAGCAGAAGATCAAATAATTCGATGGACTATCTGAGGGTCCTACAAAATGAAGTGCGGTTGGATGGCTGAATGGATTTTCCGGTGAGTTCACAGCCGGATGAACATAAAAAGTCGGATGAGCTAACTTAATGACGATAGTTGTACAAATAGACTTCCGTAAGAATGAAGGAAAGTATTAAAGGAGGTTAGGTAGATGGGCGGAGGAATGATATATTGAGAATATTTTTACATGAATTGAAGTTCCGATAATTGGATGGATGAACTGAAGATCATACGAAATATTTGATGGTTGAATGACTAGAAAAATTGTCGAGAAAGCGAAAAATGAAATAGATATAAGAAGGTTGGATGAAGAAACTTGCTGGAAGTTATCTTACGGAGTTCAGTGCCTGATTAGACGGACGAAAATTTTAAAATAGTCGGTGGACGAAAACTTGTACCGGTAGAAAACTGAACAGTCAGTTCGACGTTTGAAACTTTAAACGTTGTAACTAACAGACAATTAACCAAATGGATAGACGGAATGAAGAAATAATAGTCGGTTTAAGGAACGCGTGGTTTGACAGATGTGAGGACAGTTAGTTGAATGAACGGACGACTTCTCAACATTGGAAAGGTCCCACCAATATTCAAGGTATCTAATATTTGGTGCCGTTTTATTTATGTTCCTTCTAATCGATTTTTCTAAGAAGTCCTTTAACTCACTGTGATAATTCCGCGCCAGAGGCAGAAACTGATTTCGGAGCTAGTTAGACTCAATTATGTATATTGCTGGCTTCCGTCATAAATAGCCTTCTCTACAGCATTCGCGTTCGTTTAGCAATTTGCTTACAGCTCAAGCATGCTAAACGCTCCACAATCAAATCAGCAAACGCCACAAAACATTAAACGACCGCCATGGTGGCTCAACAATCTTATCGCCTTGTAATGTAATTTATAGCCAGCATTTTGTAATGCAACCGCCATATACTACTAAAATGCAGTTAAGACTATGCAATAACCATAAGAGCAGACGCGGCAAAACGAACAACACACGCGACGAAGGAGACACAATGTGCGGTTTGTAAGCGCTATGCGAAGGGTGTGAACGCTGACGATATTCATTTACGCGCTAGAAGTAAAAGTGGGCAGTCTTCAGCGCCATGGCTTGCGCTCATTGCGTACGGTAGTTAACGTTAACGTTTTACAAGGTTGTTAACAAGCAGCCAAGCCGGCCGCAGTAATTGTGCGACGCAGCTCGAGCCGAACAACACTATGAATGCGGCTTGTGGATAAACATCAACCGCAGTAATTTCTGCACAAATTACCGCGACGCTAGAGCCAGTCATTCGACCGAGCAGCCATCAAGCAAACCGCCAACCAGCCAGTAAACCGGCCAAGCAGGCAATATGATGGCGCGCTGGCGACCAGCAGCTAACCGACAAAACAACCATTTGGGGTGAAATGCAATAAAAACTTACATACACGGACATATAGTCTATACCATATGTATGTGTATGTATGCTTGAGTCCACGAACTGCGTTGTTATGCTAGAAGAGTGCGCTTGCAATGGCTTTGCTTTTACTGTTTGCCGTCATAGCCGTTGATAATTTTACATAATAATTGGATCAGCATTGCAGCAGTAACTGATGCTTGCGGCGGTCATCAGCAGCTAACAAGCAACAACAATATCATTAGTGAGTTGAAGCCCGTAACTACTGACTAAGTTGGGCGGAGATGTGAGAGGGAGGGAGTGCTGTCAACGCTGGTAGTGAAAGTAATCGCACTATATATATACATAGAAGAATATATGAAAGCATATAGGGTCCTTTTTATAGAACCAAAGATATTAAATAGTTGTATATTTAGGACTTGCGGCCTTATATCCAAAGATTTAGTGATTTGCTGCTGGCCTTACCAAACTTCGTAAGCCAAAGCAGTCTTTTAATGGTTGAGAACATCCGATTATTGTGAAAAGAGAACGATCCACTTCAGACTGAACAGCAGATTTTGGATTGTTACTAACATCTGTCTTCAAAAATTTTTAGGTAATGGAGCTCATGAGTCTTTAAAGCTTGAAGTCTCTACGTTTGCACTTAAAAAATGTTTGGAAAGGTTTCTACGTTCTTCGTAAGCCAAAGAAGTTCTTCAACGGCGGAAAACATCCCTTAAGTTGGAAAACAATGCGGTTCATTTCAGACCTGACAGCAGATTTTGTACTATTCCTAACATCTATCTTCATAGTTGATGGAGTTCATGAGCTCTTAAAGCTCGAAATCTCAACTTTTGCACTTACAAAATTTGTAGCAACGTTTTTACAAAGTTTCAAGGAGACCATTTGTCGAAAGGATCTTCGTAGCCGTTAAAGGTCGTGAAATTTTGGAGGATCTTACTTTCAGTAAGAGTCTCACAACAATGAAAATACCGAGTTTTTGGTTCAAAATAAGCTGTGTGGACCAGGTTATGGTTAGCTAAAATAGAGGTTCATCAACAGAGTCATAGATAAAAAAATATATATGTGACCTGGTCTACGAAAAGGGAGCTAACGTGCGAAAAAAATGAAAAAAACAAATAAAAAAAAATAAAATTTGAAAAAAAAAAAATATTTTTTGACACCTAAGGGGGCTTAGGGGGTCCGTAGACCAGGTCACATATAATAATAATTAAAAATTTTCCACTAAGGACTCGGACTGACAAGTGAAATTGTATGAAAGAAGCAGGATGGACGATATAGCCCAGAAGGCGAAGCCAAGGAAGCTTACAAAGACGAAAGATGATTGGATAAACATGAGGCTGTCCGACGCATGGCTGAATAGAAGATCAAATGAACGACTTGATGGACGACATAGCTCAAATAGCGAAGCCAAGCAATCTTACAAAGACGAAAAATGAATTTCGATGAATGTAAGGCTGTCCGACGCATGGCTGAATACCAGATGAAATGAACGGCCGAAAGGACCAATGAATTAACTCAGGTCGATTGGATGAAAGTAAAGATGAAGGATCGAAGAGCTTTCTGAATGAAAATTTGTAAAAATAGAAGTTAAGAAAGTTGCATGGAGGAAAGAAAAATCAGAGGAATAATTAATTGAGGTAGGCGGAGAACAAGGTTTTGATTGGAACTAGTTGACTGTGGAGAGTACTAGAAAAATGAGTACAAGCAATGGTTGTCTACTGTTACCAAGATATGAACTCCAAGATTCTTGCACGGTTGAAAGGCTCTATGAAATCGAAGGTATGCTTATACCTGTATATAAATATATATGAATTTCAAACATCTTGCAGAGATTAAGACCAACTACGAGGGAGTTCTTATGCAGTCTCTGGTATCGCAATTCCACATAGTTTCTCGACTCGTCCCTTATATACACCCTTTATTTACATGCAACTCCCAGCATAGTAAAGTTAAATGAATTCTCCACCCACTACACACACGCTCCGCATTCGTATTCGCATTGACCTAAATACTCGCTAGATGCCTCCCCGAGTGGGGCTCGCGGTGGCTAAGTAATAGCAACCGCGGCGACTAATGCCTGCAGTTGGCCGAGGAAATTGAGCAAAGTAACCGTCGCACAACTCAATTGCTCCGCACATGAATGTATGTATGTATGTATATATATTCCCTATGTATTTCAATGCTCGTTACATTTTTATGGCAAATTGAAATTGAGATTTTATGACAATTTAATTAAAGACCAATAGCAAAGTAAAACCGTAATCCGTAGGCGAGTGGGGTTTCTTTATACCGACAGCGCGGTTGGTGTGCAATCGAGCGTTGACAATGGCTGATAAGGTCCTTTGTGTGGGCATTATACGAGTATGTGCATGAGATAGTGCGGTACATTTATCGCGATCGAACATATGCAATTATGGTTTTGTGTTGAATACGTAACTGAAGGTATGGAGCTATGGGTCCAATACAAGATGACCATTGTTCCCGATTTTCACAAGAAAATTTTGAACACCAATGAATGTCACTTTTGGTTAATTGGATACGTTGACAAACAACATTGTCCCATTTGGAGGATCATAACTCATTAGCCACTGTTGAGATGTCGTTAAATCCTCAAAATTTCACTGGTGTACTTTACATCCAACATTGGTCTATATTTCTTCAAATATTGGAAACACTTAGTGTAAAGACTAGCTAGCGCTTTTTCGTGGCTGAATTGAACGATAATGCTTACGATGAGGAACGATGACCCAACCGCGGTACTTGCCATACAGCCAACGAATTAATTAACTTATTGAAGGGAACACATCATTTCGTGTCATGACTAAACACCAGTCTAGTATTTTTTATGACGTTAAGTATAGTCGCGTGTCTACGCAGCTAAGCTCGAGACGACTGATGCCTTGGAAGAGAATATTCGGCGTGTTATCGCTGACATAAGGCCTCCATTGCTGCAACAGATGGTCAAAAATCGGGCCTCTCGACTAAAATTTATTTGAGTGGTATGGTTTTTGAGAATAAGTTAGACAAGGCAGGAGTGTTGCTTTATGAACCCATAAACTGGAAAGGATATAGAAAGTATTCAATAAATATTTTGTATCCTACAAATACCATACATTCTACAAGCTTACAACGAAATTGGTTGAAACACAATTGGCTGCACGATTCTGTCTTCCTAAATTTATACCGGGTCCATTAGGACCGTAGCGTCTCCTAGAAGCTTGTCCACACACAGCATGCATATATAAAAGGCAGATCAATAGAGACTTCATATACTGGTATTTAATATCAAAAAGATTCTTGAACATAAGGAATATGTTCTTGAAGCATTTTAGGAGCGTCAAATAACGTCTCTATGGAATCTATTCTGAATAGTATCCAATCAATAGGTGTTGAGCCTGTTATACAAAACTGAAAAAAAAAAAAAAAAAAAAAAAAAAAAAAAAATCCTCTATGGAGGTTCTTTTCGATAACAAAATTCTCTAGCAAGAACCCCAAAAATCTAAGCATTTATATAAACGATGGAGTTTGGATCAAATCTGGTCTATGTTTGGTTCACTGGACTAACAGATTAACCTCACCGAACCTATACCGGGTTCAACCATAACTCGCTAGCAAAGAGAAAGACTGTGGAGGTATAATATTAAGAGCTAGTGAAAAAAGGGCCTTGGGGCGTTACAGATTTAAGTTCAAATAAAAAATTCATTTTAGTTCCAAGTTCTCTTTTACCTGTTTAAACATAATGAATATTGTTGACGAAATCTTCAAACAAATAAAAGTAAAGTGTGATACCTATAATGACTCTTAAAGAAATAACAAATCAAGTTATTCACCTAAAAGTATGCAATGAATACTAATATATTCTAAAAATCACAAAAAATATGCCATCCTACGTATCATATGGAGTATTAAAAAAAGATATAATATAATTAGCTAGACAGCTACAGAAAACGAGGAAAAAATCCTTAAAGTAGGCAGTAAATAGCACGTTCATCGTCAATTATTCATTGCATACTTTTCGTGACACATGCGTTACATAGAAAGTAGGTTGACATGCAGGTGAATTAATTAATGAAAATAATGTAATCTATACAAAAGCACGCACATACTCATACATACATAGCAGCGCTGAATAGGTAAGAGTAAGAGTATGACATATTTCAATTTGGTTAGCATACCTTTAGGCACGCATGCGGCAACATAGCGCGTTGTTGCCATGTAACGGTGGCATATGTTATGCTTCACGGACGAATACCTAAACATGTTTATATGAAAATATATTTTAAGAAATATGCAAAAAAGTATGTATGACCATAATGCCGTGGAAAAATTGAAACGTGTGACCGAAGCCATCACCGACACCACACGCTGAAATGATAGTCGGTGGAGTCTTAAGTAAAAGTCACAAATACTAAGGGGAGCAGGTGAGCACAACAATGGCGCAACGCCAACAGATAGGAAAGCGGAAACGGAAGCATTGTGTTTCTTTATATTTTTCGTATTTTTACATTTTTCTTGCTTTTGCTGTACCGCTGGCAGTTTGCACGTGCGTGTCACATGTAATTTTTCACGCACGCATACACAGTGGCACATACACACATGCAACTAAGTAAACACGAGGACGCGAAAGACATTTCCCTGCATTTGACGTGTATACAAAATTAAATGGACGTCAGTTCAATAAGCATACAAGTATATCAATTGAACTTTGTTTAAAAACTGCTTGAGAAAATCAGGCTGACAACAACTAACACATGCAGTGAGCTGGAAAAAATATTATGCCATATGCCATAGTGTTCATTATTTTTTTTTTTTTGAAAATTTCATTGCTTTTTTCTCCAATTATATTAAGACACTAGCAGCCCCTCCCGGCATCACACGGGGTAGACAATTATTTATTTTTGGAAATTTGGATATAAAACACTTTTTTTCACAAATATTTTTATTTGTACTTATTAAAAAAATCCCACAGTTATATTTGTATGTAAGTCTATTTATGTTCTTTGATGGTTTAAGTGGCGGGCACTTTTGAAAAATTAAAAAATAAAAATAATAATATTAAAAAAATTAAAATAACAGCAATAAATAATGAATTCAGTCGTTTTACATATAAGTAAATAATAAATTATTAAATAAATGTTTTAAATAATAATAATAATAATATTCTTTAAAAATTAGCGTATAAAAATATTATAAGTAAAAATAATAATTACGAAAAAAAAAAAAAAAATACTAATTATGAAAAATTAAGAAATTAAAATAACAGTGATAAATAATGAGTTCAGTCGTTTTACATATAAGTAAATAATAAATTATTAAATAAATATATTAAATAATAATAATAATAATATTCTTTAAAAATTAGCGTATAAAAATATTATAAGTAAAAATAATAATTACGAAAAAAATAAAAAAAAAATAAAATAAAAATAATAATAATCAAAAAATTAAAATAACAGTAATAAATAATGAATTCAGTTGTTTTACATATATTTTTGCCACTGCACTGCTCAATTCTGCTAAATAGCAGCGACAACGTCGAATTCCTTACTTTGATTCTATCGGCTCTGTTAGCCGCCAAATCGAACATCATACAGAATTCAATTTGCACCTTCTCTATACTTTACATTCTCTGGCCCGGCGCGCTTTTCAGAATGCATCGCAAACAACGGCTACGGCGCTATGGCGGTTTTGTTTACTTTTTGAATTTTTTAATTCGTAATATCTTTTGAATGGAAAGTCCAATTTAAAAACTATTTTATAGGTAGTTAAATGGTCTTGACCATAAAATAATTTATTTGGATAAGGATTAATATAAACACATAAATAGCATGGTTTGGATTTGGTTAGCATTTTCATTAATGTTTAAAATGAAAAAGTTGTTGCAGTGACATAACTACAAGAGTTGGACATATGCTACTGCGGAGTTTTTGTAGACATTATGATGTTCTTCAATATTGTTGTACATTATTTTGTTCTATCACTAATAGTTTCGGCAGCGCATTCGACGAAAGACATTTTAAAACACATTTTTCTACTCCTTCGGTTACATTGTTCAAATTTTACCAAGGATCCCTAATTTTTTTCAAAATGAAATGTAGCCTATGTCAAATTGGAAGAATGTAGCATTCTATTGGTGAAAGAATTTTTTAAATCGGCTTAGTACTTTTTGAGCCTATTCATTACAAACATACAAACATACAAAAATAGGTACAAATCTTTCCTCTTTATAATATTAGTATAGGTATTCCAAGAGGGATAAGAAAAATATGTGGTCTGATATCACTGAATCGGGCAGATGTGAGAAATGAAATATAATTATTATTTCTATTACAAAAATATTGAAAAAGTAAAAAAAAAAACAAAAATTTGTTAACCCTGTTCTTTTTTATGTTATGTAAAAGGAATTTTCAAAAACATTTTCAACACAATGTTTATTTGCCTCAAGCCTCGAACTAAGCCTCAGTTCCTGCGATTATCGCTTCATTTTTGGTAGCTTTTTTCCCAGTTCCCAGTTAGCATTCTCTTGAAATCTGAGGTTAGAACATAGTCACATGGGGGCAGAATTGTAGAATACGTTAGATGCGAAAGCAATTCGAAGCCCAAGTCATGAAAATTTGACATCACATTCATTGCTTTGTGACGAGGTGCGTTATCTTGACGAAACCTCACTTTCTTCTCCTTCAAATAAAGCCATTTTTGGCGATTTTGTCCTTAAAATGCGCTAAAAACGTAATGCTATATTCGCTGTTAATGACTTTTCTCGTTTGAAGATAGTCGCTGAATGTCATATGCATACCTGAATACTGATGTCATTAACTTGCCAGCCGGCATTTGCGTCTATTCATGCTTTGGGGTCGATTCCCTATATGTAGTTCACTCAGCTGGTGAAATGTTGGAGCCATATTTCATCTGTCGACGTACATATTCGGTTTCATTACGATTAAAGAGCTTCAAAAACTCCTCAGAATCAAAAAGCTTTCGCATACACAAATATCCATTAATAATAAAGCTAATACGTTCCTTTGAAATCTAAAGCATCTCACTCTTCTCGAATATTTCCACTTTAAGAGTATCCGAAATAGCTTCTTTAGGGCGACAACTCTTGCATCGTCCTCGGTACTCATTTTGCCCAATTCAAATTAGGCAAACCACTTCTCAACCCTTTTGCAGAGTTTTAATAATGTTGATCACTCCAAATCTTGCCTTCAGCAGTACTATTTATCCCCCAAAAAACAATGCTTTATTAACACAGGAAGTGGATGCATTATGAATGATCTATATGGATTTAATATTAATAATACCATCTATGTATCAGCCTACGCCTTTATCAATTTTTTTGGTTGAGATCAGCTCATTAAGGCCTACAGCTTTGCGAATTGTTGGCAGTCTAAGTTCCTAGGTTTGCTGTGAATACCCATTAAGCAGTCCCTCATTAAGAGCATCAGAAGAAGAGAGTTAAAAGACCTGAAACATCCTATGAAACTGCGAGAATGAGGTGAGTGGATGCCGTCGCGAAATAAGGAACCACAACCATTAAGGGGATGTCTGGGGGGAACACTAACGTATGAGAAAGCAGCGACAGAGCGATGTGGGTCACTACAAACGGAAGCCATTAAACAAAAATCTACAATTCTGAGCTCAACGGGGGTCTCAGATGGCGGATAGTGAAAAAACGGTAAGACCCACATAGTTTAGTTGTGAAAAAAAAAAACAAGCAGCACCCGACCAAGAGCACAGCATATTCCTTAAACTAAGAAATCCAGCACCGAAGTAGGATCAAAATTTTGACAAGCGTTTTTGAAACCTTGACCTACGATGAGGACTGTGACATTGCAGGAGTGATATCTTACAGACATCGCTTTCAGGGTAATGTCAAAGGCACCACCATCCCACTAAAACCAAAGCAGGTCTTCAAGTACCTTCGATGCTATGTCGAAATTAAGTTGGCGGTAGATGATTAATCGATTTATATACTGACTAGTGCTATGGTTATAAGGATTCGTGTTAATCCTCATGCAGCCGCCCTACAATGTACAGATAATCCAATTAACAATCGAGTGGACTTGGCGACTAGAAACGGGCCCAAGGCAGAAGTCCATGCTGAAAATGAGAGCAAATGAGATGCTGTACTAAAATACCGCACTAGGCTTGAAAAGATAAGTTAGCTATGCTAAGACAGAAAAATATAACCACTGAGGGAAAAAGCGGGGTAACCAAGTCAGACGAGGTATTTAACAATATAGTCAGCTGGTTTTGAAACTGGCTAAAAGCAGAGCATGATACAAGATGCGCGAACTGATGTCTCAAGGCCAATGACAGCTCTTCTTAAAAGGAACGACACCAAGTCCAGTAGAGTAGGAGTTAAAGAAGAGAAAGCGAGGGGTCGAAAATACAGTGAGATAATAATAGATATGGCAGAAAAACGTTAGGCAGAGGACCTTCCCAACACAATGAGGGGCTAATACTCGGAGAGTGTGCGTTAGAGGTGTCTATCAACCAATTTTATACGAAAAATAATTCCTTTTTCTGACCCACCCTATTCGTTTATGTAATATAAGTTAAAGTCTGGACAGAAGCAAATGTACTAAATCGCATTGTGTAGTGAAATTGCTTGAGTTAAATTATTTACTTACATAATTGCCATGAATTTTACAAAAAAGAAAAATGTGTATCCACATGATAGTACAAACTAAGCTCTGAAGCTTTTAGGCATTGGATTTTCTAGTGAATATATTGCAATAACAAAATAAAGCCGAATTGATTGGTTGAATAATTTATTTTGATGCTGAAAGCATGCGTTTAGTATTTAAAGTAAATAAAAGGATAAAATGATGACATAAAGATAAGACAAATTTGTTGAATAAAACTATTAAAAGTGAGTAATCGAAGAAGAAAGCCTGAATAGAACTAAAACTGTAAGTCTCTGTCGAGCAAGATGAATATTTGAAAGGCTGAAAATAGAAAACTGAATAGAAAGCCGAAAGAAGGGAAATAAAAATAAATTGCAAGGAAATAGGAAAATATGGTATATTTTAGTAACATTTAGGTATGCCAATGTTTAAGCACTGCAACACATGTACTAGAAATTATTGAAGAATTTTGGAATTTATTATAAATGCTTGAATAAATTTATATACATAGTACATAAATTGCTAAATATATGTGAAGCTATGACCTGCAAGGAGACATGCTTTTGCTTTCAATGTGAAACGTATTTGTATGACGAAAGTACAAGCATTTCTAACTAATTTATTTAGTAGATTGCACTCAATCAAGAACGCAAAATGCTTACAGTAAAAATTAGTCAGTGGATACTACTCTGCATACTATTGTGCCATGGCTTAGGGGTTAAGAACATGAGAGTTAAGAAAATCGCTTTTAGGACCTTCCTTGATTTTGGCGGAGCTTTCAATAACGTATTGCTGGAAGCAGTCGTGAATGCTCTGGTCGGTCTTTGGGTTGAATCAAACCTCAAACACCTCATTTTCGGTCTTCTGTGCGACAGAGTGATTGAAATGTGCTCCACGAAATGTGCGTAAGCGAACCGTAGAAGATGAAGTTCTATCTACTTTTCTATGGAAACTCGTCGTTAACGACCGACTTAAAAAACTTGAGGATTGTGATTGCCTATGTAGACGATGCCGCACTTATGGTCAAAGGAAAGTTCCTGAGAACTTTGTGAGAGTTGACGTAGGGGTATCTCAGCGTCGTAACAAATTAGGCAGCCGGAAGTGGTCTCGCCATCAATTCATATAAAACCGAGATGGTTTCATTTACTAGAAGATACAAAATCCTCGTGGTTCCGCTGCCGCAAATGGGAGACATTCGTCTGCAACCGGCGAATACAGTGAAATATCTAGGGCTAATACTGAATAGGAAGCTTTAATGGAAGGCGTATTTCAAAGAGAGAGACTAAAACAGACATCGAATATCTTATACTGCTGTAGAGGAGCCATTGGAAAAAGGTGGGGTCTCTCACCGAAAGCGATCCTCTGGCTCTAGGACACCATAGTCAAGTCCATTATGGTTTATGGAGTCATTATGTAATGGAGGGCTCAAGAAGAGACCACAATTCTAAAGAAATTTGAAAGCGTTCAACGGGCGGTGCTTGGCAGCATATCTGACGCACTAAGGAATACTCTAATCATGGCACTTAACACCATTTTGAACATAGTGCATAGACATTGTCGAAAGTTGTAAGGCTGCGAAAGTTGCTGTCAGAAACAGAGAATCTGGAAAATCTAAAAGATGACGTGTATGAACACTCGGAAATCCTCAAGCACTTTGACTTCTTACCGGATCACTTGGATCGCGAAGTTGCCAAACCGAACTCTACTGGCTGCATATATCGACGAGAGAGCTGTGGTTGGGAAGAAGTGGTGGAAGGAGAGGGGAAGGGAGCTTTCCAGCTTGAGGGACGGTTGGTGGAGGGGTTTACTGTCAGGAGTTCCCTATCAACTCCAGCTTCCGACTTCCTGTATATTGCAGTGTTTTCCAAGCTGAGGTTACAGCCATGAAGGTAGCAGTAGATTTACTGTTCCGATGTTCCTTTAGAGAAATGACCATCCACTCAAACAACAGGACAGCGATACTAGCCTTGAACTCATTAACAGTGCATTTAAGGTTGGTCAAGATGGGCCTAACCTCGCTATCAATAGCATCGAGTGTATCTGTGATAAGACTGGTATGAGTGCCAGACTGCAACGAAATTGCAGGAAATTGTAAAGCTACACAGGGTATTCCCGCATCTTCTTGTGCTCTAGTACTAGATAGCTGAGCTTCGCGGAAGCTTGGTCAGCCCTGAGCCACCATTGGTACATGCGCTGTCGATGTAAGATCGATCGCAAGAGTTCTAGTAATTTCTTTGCCTTCAGTTAGGCTGGCCTCTCCTTAGGTGTGGGGCTTTTAAGGGGCTATTGCCCTATTGGAGTCCATGCTGTAAGGCTAGTAATCTGGGATGGAAGGTGGAAACAACTCAACACTTTCTTCTTGACTATCTTGTCTTTGGGAGGTCAAGACTTAACCACTTGGAAACGCATACTTCCAGACATCCCTTGGCGGGAAATGTGTGTGTTTAGTTAATAGATTCACTAAATTTTATGAGTGAGATTGATGGACGGAATTCTTATTGATGGGCTGTCTAATCTCAAAAAAGACTCAGTTGCACTAAGCGCTAGATCCTCTTTGATAAGATCAAAGTAGTAGAGGGAGATAAATAAAGCGGCTAGGAAGACGTTTGGGGGTTTTCATCTGCACAACTGACTTTGCCGGATTCGGCGAACGATGAAAATGACAGAGAAGATATCTCTAACTAATAGACTAAGACTAATAGAAACTTTCCAATTCTGAAGACTGGACTTACTTACTAAAATGCTTACATAATAATCCATTGAGGAAAAGTGTAAAACATTATAGGCTCATACGTTTAAGTACATTTCTATATATTTACGCTTGTAAGCGCCCTTTTTTCCTCATATAAAATATCATTAATTCTGATTAAGTGTCAACTCCTAAAAGTAGGCAATAAATCAGTGCAGCATCATTAGACAATTAGTAGGTGATAAAAAGAAATTTATTTCGACGCACGTCTTCACTTGGCAACGGCATAAGGTGAACATAATTCAACTGCGTTGACATTATTAAATCCGCCTAAAAGTATGTAACGACATTAAAGTAATTATGCGTGCAATTATGGCAAACATTTAAGGACCAGACATGTAAACGCTGTTTTTGCAAACGTGCTGTCAAAGTAAATGTTTAAAAAGAGCGCTTGGTGAGGTAAAGATATGTATATGCGAAAAGTGTGGCGTATACAGAAAAGTATTGAAATTATGGCTGCTAACAAACGCATGTATTCTTTATTTAATATTTTCTTGCCTCGAAAGCAATTAATACTGCGCTGTTTCGCTTGCTTTCTTCACTTCATCGTCCCCTCGCAGCATGACATATACACGCCATTTAACCTTTTAGCCATAAGGTACACGTTTTATGCGCCTAAAAGTATGCACACAAGTAAATTAATGACACAATTTAACACGTTAATGCAAAGATTTGCCACGGCTGAACAAAGCATATGCAAAGGCAAAGCAAGCAAGCTGTGCTGCGCCGCTGCAACTTGCTGATTTAGAGCGCTTACATTAAGCAGTTGAGTGAGTCACCCCTAAAAACAACGTGCCGTGCCGATTTTGCTTTCTTTTCACATTTCTGTATTTTTTTTTTTACAAAACTCGCACACTGTCGTGCTTTCTCAAGCACTTAGCTGCACAAGTGGGTTCATAGTCTTACATTTTTATAATTTTTTTTTTCACTTTTCCTTTCATTGCTTTCCGTTTTCAATTCTAAGGCTTTGTAACGGCAACCGCTGTGGCTGCTTCTTAAGCCAGTCAACGAAGCGTGCGCTGATTGATGTGTCGCGCCTGCTGTGAATATGAATGTACAAGAGCGCTTATGTGTATGATTGCCATGTGAGCTCGAACCAAGTGCAGGTAAAGTAAAACTGTTGGCTTGTGTGTTGGACATCGAGTGGCTGACTCTTGGTTACAAGTGCTTACCTCAAAGGTTGGTAGGATCACAAGCATGCCGAGCCACTTTAAAAATCCAACAGTATACCCAGTAG
Source organism: Bactrocera zonata (assembly GCA_037783105.1). Lineage (NCBI taxonomy): Eukaryota > Metazoa > Arthropoda > Insecta > Diptera > Tephritidae > Bactrocera > Bactrocera zonata. The sequence goes on from JBAWJQ010000477.1 coordinate 54,060, forward strand.
GAAAGAGACTTTCGAACTTGTATATAAAATTTGTGTGCTTGGTTCTAGAGATTAAAGAAGTCTTTTAAAGATTCTTTAAGAAAAAATTAATTTTGAGTAGTTCTGCCAGATGATAACTTGAGATTATACGGTTTAAATAGGGCTTGGCTAGACACACTAACTTTATTTGTCGAGATTAAGGAGGATGCAGAATAAAGATTTAAGGATCAAGGGAAAACGAACCTTAGAGTCGAGGGTTACAGGGTACGGTAAAAGAACCACCATAGCTCTTCATGAAAGATCAGCTTGAAGTAGACTGTGTCAAGTCGTGCTGATGAAAACTTTCAAGAGAACTGGGAATTCTGATTAGCTCGCTTGATTTTTGAAGATCCAAAAGAACATAACTTCTCTGGGTCCTGGGTTAATTGGAATCACCATATGAAATTTCCTAAAATGGCAATATATTCTAATGACTAGTAGGTCAATGAACACCGCGGGGGTACCACGATTTTCATTAATATACTGGCTCAATTTTTGAGAAAAGACTAATTTTCGAGAATCTGCAGGAGAAAAATCTTTCTGGATCGGACAGAAGTTTCCAGAACAAACCAGGTGTTCTAATACCTATTAGGTCTAAGCAATCCGCATCATTCTATGGTTTACATTAAGACCCTGGATCACTTTTTCTGACAAAAGAGCGGTTACGAACTTCTTTACGATACGAGCGGGGCTCCAAGAGTTTGTCGGTGCTTCTTTTGCTTTCAGTAAGAAATCTCTAAAGATATTAACCGTTCTTATAGGTTAAAAGGCTTCCGCAACGAGCAATCATGCCCTAAGACTGGATGTATTGTTGTAGCGGCAGAATTCCGCCGAGTTGACAGTCCTTGGCCGGATAAAAATCCGGGTCCGTTCCGGTTACGTAGACCCGGCTGTCGTGGGAACGGGTTGTTGTTGTAGCAGCAGAATTCTGCCGAGTTGACAGTCCTTGGCCGAATAAAAATTCTGCCGCTACAACAACAACATTGGATGTATTTCCCGTTCTCAGGATAGTCGGGTCTACGTAACTCGGCAGAATTCTGTCGCTATAACAACAAAAACAACTGGATGTATTGTAACCTTTTTGAAAGGGAACTGTTTCGAACTTGGAGCTTCTTGTAGCAAAATTTTTTACTTTGGCAGTCATGGGATTACCGATATACGTAGAGAAGTGGTCCGAGCGCAAGATCACCATCTGAGTGGTAGTCGGAATCAACGCAGCGGAAGCAGTAAGACAGTCTATACAGAAGATTAACACAGCACATAGTATGTAAATGCACAAAGAGCTGCAAGGAAAACCAAGGACGAAGTATCTTGTTAGAGAAAGTCCAGAAAACAATGAGCTGCAGATTCTCAAATATTGCAGTAACAGTTAGTTAAAGTGCTCCTTGTGTCACTATTCTCGGTCCATCCAAAAGCAAGTAATACGAAGTTCAAACTCCCTCCCTTTTAAACTCGTTCTCTTGCTCTTTTGATCAATATACTGATGAATCCTAAAAATACTAGAAGAGACATGCAAAGTAATCCAAGCCTGTTGGATCTTTAGAATCTTACGATTTCCAATAAGCCCTCCTAGCGGCAAGCTAGTTCTTTGAGAACTATAGTAATTTCCAGCAAATATGTATCTACCTACAAAGAGCTCTACATGTCCGCCTAACCACATGTGAATCAGCAGTGAGCGCTCACTAAATTTACAGTTACCTCATGGGTGAGCAAAGCGATATGTTGCCGGCAAAAGGAAGTAAGGGAAAGCACACAAAGCAAAAAGGAAAGTATATAATAAAATTTCGCTGTCACTCAGCGGCTGCTTGTTGCACAAACCGCCTTTAGTGCTGCCATTGTGGCAAGTTTTGTTTGTAGCTGTTGTCAAGCTATTCTTCTTCTATTAAGCGGAAGGAAAGTGTCTAAACGTGCCGGGTCTCATGACAGGTGTCTAGGTGAGTGAGCGGCAGCTTGATGCCAATGTCAAGCTTTGACTTTTTTATTCACAGCGCCTGCTATATTTTTTCTATTGCTGCAGCGCAGCTTGGACTTATTAAGTATGTGTAAGTGCGTGTGTCTTCAAGCACACACTCATGCAAATTTACCGTTCGACACTCACAGGTTATACGGACACACATATGTATGTCAGACCACTTTCTATGCCAAGGTGCTTTTAACCCCTATTCGGTCGTTTTGTCTTTGAAGTCTGCCACTGCTTGCTGCTTCTTTTCAAGCGCTTCTTTTCTTCATATGCACACGCGCTTGTTATCTGTTAGTGATCACATAAATTTTCAAGCAGCTTAAGAGTTCATAAATTTTAAAAGTCTTCGCAGTTGACGCAGGCCATAAGCCAGCAGTGGTGGTGTAGGCGGCGCTGCTGCATCACTGGCAACAATATTGCTCCACTTGTCACTTATAAATATCAAGCGACTAAGCAGTTGTGTGCTCGTTTGCTTTTGTATACGCATATAAGTACTCCCATTCCGAAGAGTTTTGGCACAATTTAAATATTGTTAAGTGTTTTCGCACATAATTTAGGCTGCGTACAAGGAATTAATGAAATAATGACTGCTCGAGAGTTGAGCGCGGTGGTAAGGGAAGTTGAGTGCGAATTGAATGTGAGAGGCCAGGTGAAGTGCTGTCTGGCATGAAATTTGTTGAGTGTGTGCAAGATTTATGACTCATAATAATTCTAATTGTTAACAATATGAAAACCAAATAAAGGTTTTGAAGTAAAACGAGCCTCTCAGAAAATAAGTCAGTCTCGCCTGGCAATAGAAAATTGGGTATTCCTTTCGGTAAATAAAGTCTGAAGGAGTCTTAACAAAATATTGAAGTGAGGTGTTGTTGGATCAAGGACTGACGTACGCACATCTATTTGAGCATATCCTTATATTCCAAGTTAAAAATTGTCGCTGGGGACCGACTGAATGAGCGGAGCACTGAAGTTGAACTGCTATGTAAGCTCTATTTCTGACTTTGCCGGCTAAATGTAGTAGCGAGCATTAGAGAAGGCAAATCTAATAAAAATATAGTATGAGCAAGAGCTGGCTTTAGTTTGAAGTTGAGCTGAATCTCTTACAAAAACTTCCATCGAGAAAATTTGTTATCTGGACCGAGGATTGAGGTGGAGGGCTATAGGAGTACCGCAGTGTCAACGGGTACCTTATAACCCGATAAGAATACCAGCGAATATGTTATTATAATCCGGAGCTCGTAATTAATAACGAACATCAAGAGGATTGACGGATTTAGCCGAAAATCGAGTTGAATTGCTAAGTGTGTACCATTGAGTGAATCCAACATTTGATAAAACAGCCAGATTACCAATAACGGCTTTTGGCGGCAACTAAACTGACCTATTTTTTTGTGGAATCATGGAACATTAACGATCTGTTCATTCTAAAGCTTCTTAGCAGCCAGAACCTAATGATAAAGAAACCGAAGTGGAGCTGTAGTGGATTTAAGGAGCGGTGAGTGAGCTTGGAACTAATTGGTAAATTACCTTTCGTTTCTGTGGTAACAAAATTGTAAGCTTTGAAAGATACTCAAACATTAAATAATAATATAATAAGTTGGTACTGAATTGTACTACTACAGAGGATATTTTGCGCGATTGGTAAAGAGTACAGATCTTATAACTCTTGCCTTCCGACTGAGTACGCAACTGAGAAGTAAAGTCATCTCTCGACGAACAAATACCAAATTCTACAAATCACTCATCATCCCCGGTCTGCTATGTGGTTCAGAAGCATAGACTATGACAGCATCTGATGAGTCGACGTTACGAGTTTTCGACAGAAAAATTTCACGGAAAATTTATGGTCCTTTGCGCACTGGCAACGGCGAGTATCGCATTCGTTGGTCGGATGAGCTGTACAAGATATACGACGACATTGAGACAGTTCAGCGAATGAAGAGACAGTGGCTAAGTCATGCCGTCTGAATGGATGAAAACATTCTCTCTGACAGTATTCGACGCAGTACTGCCGGAGGAAGCAGAGAAAGAGGAAGACCTCCACTCCGTTGGAAAGACTTCACGTGGTCGAGCGCCAAACAGCAAAAAGGAAGAAAGACTGAGGCGCTGTTGTAAACTTAGTAATAATCTCGAAAGCGGTGTCTAGAAGAATAAGAATGTTAAAGCTATAGACTAAATCCTCTACATGTTCCGAGATCATATGACCTAAAAGGCGTTCGGAAATATATATATAAATAGGTGTTTACTTTTTTCAAAAGAATTAAACAATTTCTGGAATTTCTAATATTCTATTATTTTTGGATTAATGCAAATTCTTCCAATTTTATGGCCGCCTTGAAATTTGCAGGTTCCACCATTTGTCAAAAAAAACTTCAAGGTTTTGATCTAACACAAGCATATATATTAGGGTGGTTTTTTTATTGAACTATTAGTTTTTTTCAGTCCCGTCACGAAATTTCCTTGGAAATACTCTAAAAAATATTCCCTGAAAATTTTAGCTCTTAATATTAACATGAAGAACTGGACCAAGGCCTGTAAAATTTTTCCATAGAAAATACACTACAATCGTGAGTTTTTATCTTTAAATTCCTACATATCAGAGGTATTTTATGGCATCGCTATGACATTAGACGCATATTTCTCAGAATTGTTCACTCTACAAAAGTGCCCAGTGCAACAAAGTCGTAACTCACATCGGCGAGGTAGTACTGGGCTCTAAACCCGATTTTTCCAAGAATTTCGCATTTATTTGCATATAACTCGTAAAGGACAGGAGCTATAGAAAAAATGTACATAACAAATTTGTAGGAAATTTTATTTGCTATAAAAAAAAGTCCGAGGTCAAAATCGCTTTCATTAATACTTCTCGAAATATTCGGTTTTTTAAGTAGTCATTCTGAGTCATCGAAAATTAGACTCAGCGAATGAACCATCTGAGGAGTACCCGCGGCTAACATTTGAAAGAGATAATCCACAAAAAAAAGGCCAAAGACTGATCTTACGAATAATTAAATATGAAGTTGCTGAGTTTTTTCTTTAAAAAAGTAGAGAGCTCTGAAATTATCACCCTTTATAAAGAAAGCGGGGGAAAAGAGTGCTGTGATTATGTTTGCAAATCTTCTGGGGCTTCCAGCCTCTTCTTCTTTTGTGTGAAGTACAGAAAACGTTTGCTTTATTTAATATATTACTAAAACTCTATAAATACATATAAACTTTTTTCAATAAGCTTATTGAGAATTTAAAATTCGTTTTCTAATTGAACGAAATTCAACTTTAAAGTCATATAGAGACATGAGAAGAGTACCATTCAATCTTTATATATCTTTATTTATAATTTGAACATTTTAATATATTTTTGCGACAAAGTTAAGCTCGCACTAAGTTTTGAGCTTTCAGTGAACATACTTTAAAGCTCTGATTATAAAATATTAAATTTTTTTTCACAAATTTGAGAAAAAACTTTATTTTTCGCTTTCAAAAAGTAAAAAAACGCACCGAACAGTCAAAGAAATAAATAAATTTACTTGAAATATCAATCATAAAAGCGCAGAGTTGCACCTGGCAGCTTTCGGTTATTTGTAAATAGTGTTTGCAAGCTGCTTATGGCTTGTTCACTAAGTTGCTGGCATTACAACTTGGACGCAGCAGAAGATTATGTATACATATGGACAATGAGTTGCCTACTAAAAGGGTCAAGAGAGTAGTTGAGGCAAATATTTATGATTACACATATACATATAAAAATTTTTATATATATACATACATATATACAAACATATATGTACATAGATTGTGCCTTAAATGCTTGCTTAAGTTTCACAAAATGATACTCAGGCATAAATCCGATTTTAATTTCCATTACTCGCTCGCACACAAGTAAATAAGTGTACTCACACACACAAGCATATCAAATTACATTTACGGTACATTTTTATATTCACCGTAAGCGTTGCCAGTATTCAACATTGTAAACTGTGTGCTTTACTACTTTTCCGCAAGCGCTTGACTCGACCTTCGAACTCCGCATGCAACTCTGAGTTGATTGTAGACATTCAAAATTCCATCAAGCGGACAAGTGGGGCTCGTAAATTCAAATTTTAGTTACGAACAAGTCAAGAATCTGTAATAGAGATGCGGCAGCAGCAAGCAGTTGCAGCCGTAGTAAGGAGAGCGAGAGCAGAAGATAACAAGAGAGGTAGAAAGGTAGAGGAAGGAAGAGCTTAAATAAAGAGCAAGTGCCTATAGTTATAGGTGAGTGTGTTATAGGTGTGTGAGTGGTTTGAACGTAGAGCAATACACAGTACTATGTAGGCATGCAAGCAGAGGATTGCAGCTTAGTTAGTTAAGTAATATGCAATTGTAGGCATGCATACCAGTTTCTGTGTGACTGTGTGTGTATAAAAGCGGCGAGCTTCATACTACATACTGTCATGTAGACAAGTGGGAGCGGCACATAAATCAAAAAGAATCTGTTTTACACACACCGCAACACAATTATATATGTATGTGTACGACTGAAATACAAATAAAAAACACACCCTAATGCTTCAGCATGTAAGTCAGTAGGCTTTTATATTCACGTCGAGTTTTCAAACAAGAAATAAACTTAAATAAAGTAAACTGTTTTACAGCTTACAACTTCTTGCCGCTGTCCCTGCTGCCCCTGCAGCTGCGCACGTAAACTTTATTATGTATTAAAGGATAAGCGTGGGGATAAAAACTTTTTTCTGTTGAGCGCTCGTGTTTGTAGCCTTGCCGCGAGTGGTTTTTATGACTTATTTCACGTTGATGACGTAACACATATGTAAGCCGACGGCTATATTCCTTTAAAATGTATATATGTACATATCTACGTGTGCGATTTCTAAGGATTAAAGTGAAATTACAATTCACGCGTCCAAATGAAAATGGCAGCGAAATAAAAGCGAAAATTGCACTAGTAAAGTTGAATAAAGGAGATGAGTGGAAGCTGAGTGGAAGCACAAGCCGTTGGAAAAATAAAAAAAAATATATATACATATATTATATATTATATTAGTATATAAAGAGAGAGAATAGCTTAATGGAGAGAAATTTAAAAAAAAAAAGTTGCCACCTAACTGTTAAAATGTAACCAGGGATTACGTTTAATTTTTGTTTCAGAAAAATTAGAAAAAATATACTATATTAAATAAAATATACAGAAAAAAGTTGCCACCTAATTCGAAAAAACAAACCGTATAAATATTTGGAATAAAAAAAAAAATTAAAATTTAAAGTTTAATTTTCAGGCAAACTATAAAAAAACTTTAAGAAGTTGCCACCTTAATCGAAAAATTAAACGTTACAATATTTAAGACATACGAAGAAAAAACTTTTGACTATGCTTAACTGTTTTTACTATCAAAAAAAAGTTGTTTTATTTTTAAAAAATATAAATGTTGCCACATATTTCAAAAAATGCAAGGCTTAAGTAGCTTAGATTTTTTAAAAAATTCATGTAAACATTACAACTAAAGAATTATACTTAAATTTATTTTCAGAAAAATTAAAAAAAAATATATGTATATATACAGAGAAAAGTTGCCACCTATTTCGAAAAAGCAAACAATATAAATATTTGGGATAGAAAAAAATTAAAAATATAAAGTTTAATTTTCAGGAAAATTATAAAAAAAATTTGAGAAGTTGCCACCTTAATCGAAAAATTAAACGTTACAATACTTAAGACATACGAAGAAAAAACTTTTGACTCTGCTGAACTTTTTTTATTGTCAGAAAAAAGTTGTTTTATTTTTAGAAAAATATAAATGTTGCCACTTATTTCAAAAAATGCAAAGTTTTAAAAAATTCAAGACTCACTAGAAGCTGATAACATGTAAACACTACAACTGAAGGATTATACTTAATTTCATTTTCAGAAAAATTAAAAAATATATATACATATATATACAGAGAAAAGTTGCCACCTATTTCGAAAAAGCAAACAGTGTAAATATTTGGGATATAATAAAAAATTCAAGCTCTAAAGTTTCATTTTCAGAAATGTTATAAAAAAACTTTAAGATGTTGCCACATTAATCGAAAGATTAAACCATGGAATATTTAAGATTTCAGAAGATATTTAAAAAAATTATATTTTAAATTTTTTGGCTCTGCTAAACTTTGTTTTATTAACAGAAAAATTTAGATAAAAAATGTTGCCACTTATTTCCAAAAATTCAAGTTTTAAATAACTTTTTTTTTATTCAAGACTCACTGGACTCTCTGTTAACATATAAAATATGTAACCACTACACAAGATTTTATTTTCCGAAAAATTAGAAAAAATTTACCGAGAAAAGTTGCCACCTAATTCGAAAAAGCCAACAGTATAAATATTTGGGACATAATAAAAAATCAAAACTCTCAAGTTACATTCTGCGAAAAATTATAAAAAACACTTTAAGAAGTTGCCACCATGGTTCAAAAATTAAACGATAAAATATTTAAGCTTTAAGAAGAGAAAAATTTTGGCTCTGATTAACTTAAAAGAAATAAAAATGTTGCCGAATGAATCTACTGGCAATTCCAGAGCCAACATGTACGTAGATAGCCAAGCAAGAATCATGGCTGTAACTATGCCAGAAGCAAGAAACTTCACTTCTTCGGGGCGCCAGATCACAAATGCATCAAGGGGAATGAAATAGTGGTCGAGATTACCAATAATGGTGTACGGCTAACACCTTAAAACGTGATCAACACTGAGAAACCATGGTAAAGAAAATCAAAACCCGATGGAAGGAGCTACCAGGGTGCAATACAGTAAAAGTCATGTGCAAAACGGTAGATCAGATGTAACCAAAATTCCTGTTGGCACTCGATAGAAGAGACTGTAGGAAAATTATCGAATGTGCTGACAGATCCAGAAAACTGAAGGAAATATTTAGAGTAAAGCCTTAGATCAACAATGGAGCACCTCTTGTCCCGCATTGGTAAGAATATCATGAAGAGACGCTGTATGCAGCTGGGGTCTTCATGATATCTGATATACTGGAGGAGATATCGACAGTGAGACCACAGAGTCTGTTAAAATTCACATCGAGCGGAGGCATCCTGAAGGGTGACTACTCCGCCCGGACCTAGTAACTGAACTCCATATGGTATAGCAAAGGATCAAAAGTGGTCTATGCGTGGCTCATCGGCCTACCAGACTAACCTAACCTAATGGTTATATCAAAAAGTTTCAGCATAAATCTTATAGAGTTGCCATCTATCTGAAAATATTAACAGTACCTTAAGAATATATTTTCTTTTATATAATTTTACACAGAAAACAGGCAAAATGCAGCAATGAAAATCTTAATTTTTCTAAAATATTGTAAGCCGCTTTAAGGTTGCCATTTAGCAAAATATTCACAATTTAATATATTTATGCACATATATTTGGTAGTATGAGTTATTGGATTTAATATCCGAAAGTGAGTTTCAAACAAAATGTATACAATTGGAAGTTCTATAAGAATAAAGAATTTCTAAATAGGGTTGCCACAAACTATTCCTAAAATAAATATTTTTGAAAATTAAATATGAAAAATAAAATGTAAGCGGGCATACAAGAAACCATACATTTCTATATTTTATCATATTCTTTATATAATCCTTAACCGTTGCGCATGTTGCTATAGAAATTAAAGCCCTTAAAAAGCATGTAGTTATCTTCCGAATAAACGCACTCACGCAATTTCTTTCACAGGTTGTTTTTTCTCTCTCTCCCACTTTCTCTCTGAATAAATATTTATGTCAGCACCATTTCTCGGCTTGTTTTCGTGTACGCCCTAGTAATTTCCACACATTAATTCAAAAAATGCTCGAGCACACATTTTATTGTGCGAATGGTTGTCGGCGTAAATGTGTGTGAGGAATGAAATATACACTACTTGATTCAGATTTAAATGCTATTCATTTCTTAATAATACTTTTTAAAGCTTTTTCGTATAAACAACTATATTTTGGGGCAAGTTGAGTAAAACTTTTGGCTTTTCGGGGCAAAGTAGTTTTGAAGCATTTGTTTCGGTGTTTGACCATACTAAGTTTTAACTTTATTTTATATAATACATATATTTAAATATATTATACCCGCTGGGTTTACTAGAATCCTCTTTATTTTTGAATTTAGTAAATTGTTTCGTGGAAGGTCATTAATCGCTACAAAAAGTTTTTGGAATATAATATATGTGGTACTTATATGTTCCCCGAATTTCATAAGCTGGGTGAGAAGTGCGGACGTACAAATAGTAAGATGAGTGAAAAAATCAAAGAACTCAAAGGTTTCTTTGGCAAAGCCACAAAATAAAAAAAAAAATTATAAAAATTGTTTAATAAGGCTATTTAGTATCAACGCAATGAGTTCAGTAAGAAAATGTGAAGAAAAAGCTCGAGATATGGCTAAATAGGAAATTAGAAGTGAAATAGCTGAATGTGATGTTTATCCCTCTAGCTTTTCTCAGACGATATAGCTTTTCTCAGACACGGTAGCTGTTTTCAATACTAGAGGTTTTCTTATACAAAAGAGAACTTTAGATAAATATCACCTATCTATCCCACAGATGTGGCTTAGGACTTTAAAGTTGATAAAAAAAAACACCGAAAAGAGAGCTATTTATATAACGTGGACTTATCCAAGCTTGTGCGCTTTATGGCACAGATGGCTTTAATTACTTTAGAAAGTTCAACATGGTCTCATAAACTCGTACTTCAGTTCTTTTATGTCGTTCAGAGTTTTAGATTTCGTCATACGAGTTTCAACAAAGTCGTTGAGTCTGAAAAATATTGCTAAACTCTTTTCCAGATAGAGGTCGAAACTAATAATTATAATTATGTCCGATATAGAAAGCTTTAGTGACTTCAGAAAGTTAAACTTGGTTTCATAAACTGGAACTTTAGCTTTTTATACCGTTCACTGTTTCAGATTTCGTTTATTATAGTTTCTTTAAAACCTTCGAGTCTGAAAATGATGGTTAACTTCGCTGCGGTACTTAAAAACTAAAATTATGAGAGGGAATGGAGTTCTTCCGGCCACAGAATGCAGAAATTTGTGGAAGGACTAAGTTCAGAACCAGTACTGTCTAGGTGTAGACTTCTAGAAAACACTTTAGTACTTAGTTAGTTAATGGTACCACTGTAGAACTGGAGCAGGCCAAAAGATAGGGTTATGGCTCTATGAACTACATTGCTCTAGGTATAGCGACGTCTTTTATTCAACTCATGACGAGGCTGTTTTGTATAAATGCGCAAAAAAGTGAGTCCGTGCCGACCTTAACTTCTGGAAATAACTTTGGTGGAAACAGCTTTTATTTAGTTAATCGTACCACTGTAAAACTGGAGGAGGTCACAAAATAGATTCTAAATATTGTGACATCCTTTATTCAACTCATGACGACTCGGTTCTGTAGAAACTCGGTAAAAAGTGAGCTGGTGTCAACCTTATGGAGATAACTACGCAAGCCGATATTCGAACATTGTCGAAAACATCGGATTTCATAGGGATAAAGACAATTATAGGAACTTCTAACCTTCTGCGAACGACTGATTGGATCAGTGAAAACCCCAAAAACAAAATGACATACATTTATAGAAGAGACACTACGGTCTTAGGTCTTCCAGAAAAGAAAATTTAGAAACTGATGAAGACTTTGTCAACAAAGAAAGAGTATATGTCTTTCAGAGCAGCAAATTTTGAAATTAAGAAAACTTTGTCAACAAAGAAAGAGTGTAAGTCTTTCAAAGCAGACAAATTTCGAAATTGTGGAAGACTTTCTCAACAAAGCATAGAGCAGGTTAGCAAAACGAGAAAGAGAGGACATAAAAAGTTAATTATCCTTAAGGTTTTTATATCAAGGCCTACAGAGAAATATTTTTGAAGTTACTGAAATTAGTACACCAAAGAAAAGGTTTCTATAACGGACTTCCTATTCGAGAAAATTGGAGTAATTCATAGATCCATACTCTACTTTCATGCCAACCGCCATAATAGAGGCCGACAAGGAGATTTCAAAGTCCATATAATGTTCCCTATAAACGAGGCCTCCAGTCACATGGTAAGCCATCTCATATATAACACTAGTTAAGCCATTTACTTGGACTGAGCTGCTCGTGGCTAGGCGCTAAGTAGTTGCGTTGACGAGTATCTGTTTTTTCGCCATTTGTAGAATTGTACGCCATTCACTTTTGCCACATGCCACAGTCAATGCATGACCTGTCAGCTGTCATGTCATGCCGTCATTTGTAAATAATGCAAAACATTAAGGGCTAAAAGATGTGCGTGACCTTGGTGTTTATGCGTTGTAACGCCGCTTGCCATCAATGCTAACAGACAAAGCAACTGAACCAAATGAATTTCGACATAATGTTGCGCGCAAGGCGGATTTTAGTTGGCAGTAGTGTGTGTATTGATGTAGCGTTATGTGTATGTATATGTGTGTGCACGACACGAACGCCTACGGCGCGTATACGTGGTCATTTCGGTTATAACGGTAATGGTCATGGTAGTTGCCATGTCAGTCGGTGACTTTTGCCTTAACGCCTAAAAATATGCAAGTTAATGTACCTTATAAATCATCCATTTTAGACAGCGGCGCGCGACAGTGGTTGGCACTTGCAGCTTCGAGGCGTGTCTGTTGTGTCTGCTGGACCGGCTATTGTTGTTTTAGTTGCTGTAATGTGAAGTTGTGCGCTTTCACAGGCATTACGACGAGAAAAAATTTTCATTGTCACTTTATCGCAATTGCTGTCATCCGCTTTCTTCTGCACTTTCGTCGGTGTTTTCTTCACTTTTCTCGACGGCCACTCGGTTTTTTCGGCAATTTTTCTTTTTCGCACTTTTTTCGATCTTTCTTTTTTCTTGATTTTTTGTACTTTTTTGCCACGCACTTTGTCACTAGTTGTTTTTTAGCAGTTGTTGTTGTTGCGCATATACATATTTATAGTTACCGTTAGAGTGGTTTTAATACGTTGTAGGCGTCGCCCAGCCACTAAGGAAGGTGGGGCGGGCAGAAGAAAAGGTCGCACACAAATTTTAGTTTTCTTTTCGTGGATTATAAGAAATTTTGTTTGTTTTTCTTTGCACTTGAAATTTTATTCATGATGAGCACCCACAACCGCGTACTGCGCTCAAAGATATTTATTTTTCAAATTTTTTTTTTATCAGAAATCTGTGCTTTATTTATATTTGGGTTAGAGCTGCTTTGATGCCATTTAGTCAGGCAAACACTGGTCAGCCAATAACAACTTTGTCAACTTCATTTAAGGCGCACAGCTGTTTGTAAATTGCCGTTATGGCCTTAACCTCACTTTTTGTGCACTGATATTTTGATAAACGTTTTAATTTTGTTTTTCTTGGTTGTTTGTGCCATTTGCCATATTTAACTAGCTGCCGCAGAAGGTCTCGCGCATTCCGGTAGCTGTAAAAATATGAAAGAGGGTCAAGAGGTTAGACGTTTGTTTAGGTGTGTGTGGGGGGGGTTTGTTGGAAAAATCATTAAATATAAGAAAAAAATTTCTTTCAAGTGATTTTTGTGGAAAGTTGCAACTTTCAGGTTGTATATGTAAACATAAAGAGCTGCCAGATCAACCTTATCTATAAAGGAAGCTTGCTTCTGAAATTTTACTTTGGAATTGCTTCTTTATAAACAAGACTTCAACTCATATTTAGATACAAAATAAAGTAGACAACATTGCAATGTTTATGCCAACAAAGAATAAGCGAGTTATGTTAGGTTAGGTCACACTGGACAGCTGTCACTTACTCGTCTTTAATTATGCCAGATGCTGATACAGTTTAAATCGAGATCAAATTATTCAACAGTCAAGACGTCCAGCCTTAAGAAAGACTTGATATCAAATGTTGATTGCTGGCCGATCGAAATTTCTATGAAAAGATGCGTCCACTAACAGAAGGTTTCAAGACCGGAGCATACTCTATACTCTTGTAGAATTCCCAGAGGGGATCTAGTGACTAATGCCAAAGGCATACTGAAATTAAGGAGGGAACACTTCTCCAACCTGCCGAATGGCAGTGAAAACATAACAAGTTTATATGATAAAGCCGTTTCTCCAATGGATGACGATGGAGCAGATATTCCATTCCTCCACCATGAGGAGTTTCGAATAGCACTTATCCATCTGAAGAACAACAAAGCCGGTATTGCCGGCTATTCCAATACGCCGGCGAACGTAAGCATAGCCGACGATTGGAATTTATGTGTGCTTTGCCGAATCCACTATCATTCAGTACTTCAGTTAAGGCTTCAGAGATCAAAGCCTTTCAAGCTATTTCGGTTGTTTTGGTGTTCTTTCCTCAATGGCTCCAAGTAATACTGTCTGTTCAGTATTAAAAACTTTCAAGCCGTTCAGTGTTGGAACTGCGGTGAAGGCTGTTATGAGACTTAGAGGAGCGTTGGTTGGCTATGTGAGGAGTGAAGAGCATGAACACACTGAAATTCTACACTACTTCGTTACATTCCTGACAAATTAGATAACTGTAGCGTCTTAACCTTCTTCTGGTGATACCTGCTCTAGTCGCACACCTAGGAAGGATGAGCGGGCAAGGCAAAACCTTTGAAGAAGAGTTGTAGTGAACTTTCTCACACATTGTTCGAAGAGAGAGTGAGATGAGGAGTTTTGTCCGAAGTTCTTCATCTACTCTAAATGCCGACTACCACACCACTGTAGCGTTTTTTAAGCGGAGTTAGCTGCCATCAAAGTAGTAGATGATGTATTGCTACAAAGTGCAACTGTGCGCCCGAAACATGTTAAGGATTTCATGATCACATTAGCAATAGCATCAAGCTTCATCCGTAATATACTTGTTTCGAGGGCCCGATTATATAAAACCCGATGAGCTTGCTGGGAAAGATACCCTTATCTCAATTGTGTTCATTTAGAAGCGAGAAGTACTCCGTTGTTTTCTTGATATCTATCGCCAGACCAATGAACCTTTCGAGAGCTCGGATTGTGCTGGCCAACAACATGGATTTTTACAACTATAACATTCTTCTCGTCAAGAATGAATGAAAAGGAAAAAGTGCTTAGAACTATTTGCCATGAGAAAATTCAATCTCTCTGATATTGGAGGTGTTATTCATGGTTCACACGCGATACGGCGAAATATTCTGTCGTACGTTCTTTGTCAAAGACGTATGGAGGAAATTGAGGGCATTTTTTGATCCATTACTCGGATTTTTCACAAATGAGATTGAAATATTTTGGTTGACAAGCCTTAGGTGGACCTTGTAAAGTAACAGAAATTGACATTAACGGCCTTAAAAAAAATGTGGTAAGGTCAAAAAGCTTCGAGGGTCTATAAGGATCTGGTGATCGATTTTTAGAAGTTTTTTGAGTAACAGAAACGACCAACATTTACAGATTTCCAAGAGAGATCCATTGGTTAGAATGAACCCTACGACCTGGCGTTGTATTTTGCACTCACTACCATTTAAACGGTAGTGAGTTTTCTTTTCTTAGTATTAGAAAATATAATAAAATCCCACGGTTAAGTCCTAGTCAATTCGCAATTCCATGAAAATGGTAGATAAATATTAATAATATCCAAAAGCTCTCTAACAATTACTTTTTTATCAATGAAAGCTCCAATGAAATAACACTTTGCATATCCGCATTTATTCTGTAAGCAATGATATATTTTACCACACCCAAAAACCTAAAAATAGACACACCATTTTTCATTTTTTAATTAATTCCTGCTAAGCTTTTACGCTTTGAAGCGAAAATGAAAAGGTCAAAGCTGAATAAGGCTTTGCAATGAACCCAACGGGCATGTGACTTCCGCAAATAAAATACCGTTTACTTTTGAGTGAATGCACCTTTTAGAGGATAATAAGCCAGTGAGTTGAACTGTGAAATGGCAAAAGGTCGCACGTATTTATTTAGCGCTTTGGATTTTATGAGTTTCTGTTGCCTATTTGGTGGCTATTATATATTTATTTGGCAAATAGTTTTTTTTATTGAAGTATTTAAGTTTAGTAATATGTAATGAATTTGTGTAACCACTTTTTGGAATGTTATTGTTTAAAAGTTAGATTTTTTAAAGTTTTTTTCATCTCCAATTATTATGTTTGTAATTTTTATTTTAAGAGTTATGTTAATAAGTAAATAAATTGCGTTTTTTGGGGTTTTTAAATATTAAATTAATATTATTTTTTGATTTTTGTTGTTTTTTGAATATTAAATTTTTTGCTTTTATTTAAATTTTTTAAATTTTTCTTTAAATAAAAATATTACTTATTTTAATTTTAAGATCCTTTTAAAATTTCTTATTAATGATTTTGGTGTCTTCCTATTTCCATATGTTTTATTTATTTTTTTCAAATTTTTAATAAGTTCTTTGTTTATTTAAAATCTATTAAATTCTATCTCAATTTATTACTAATTTTTGTACATTTTATTTATAATTTTTTTGTGAATACAAACATTTTATTTGCAATCTATTTTAGTAAATAATAAGCAAATTTGATAACAAAACCATAATTTGACTTATATTATAAATTTGTAAGATTTATTTTTGTTTTTTAAATATTTTATATTTTTTCAGATCAAGATTTCTTTCTTTCAAATAATTTTTTAATATATTGAAAATCAATTTGAACTTTTTATTTTATTTTTTTAATTTAAATAAGTTTTATATTTAAAGTTAAAAAAATGTATTTGGTTGGAACAAAATTTTTATTTTAATTACGTTTTATGTTTTAATTTTTAATTTTTAAATATTATATATTTTTTATTTTTTTGCTTCAATAAATAATTTTATTTACTTAAAATTGCTTTTTTTTTAATTTAAATAAATTATTTACATATTTAAAACTAAAAATAAAATAAAAAAATGTAATTAATTTTTTTATGTACATATTAAAAATAAAAATTTTTTTTTTTTTGGTGTACAATTTTTATTTTACTGTATGCTTTAATTTTTGATATTTACATGTTATATAATTTTTAATTTTTTTTAAGTCGCAATAAATATTTTTCTTAATATAATTTTTTTCAATACAAAAAATATTTATTATTTTGTATTTTTCGCATTTGATTGTTTGATTTTTTATATATTTAATATTTTTTAATTTATTTATTGTTTTGTTAATATTTCTAAGTTTTGAGTTTTGCTTATTTAAAATTTTTTTATTTTTTTTGTAATTTTATATAAGTATAAATTAACCCTTACAATTATTTAAAACTTTCTTTTGCTTTCAATTACAAATTTTTTATTGTATTTTTTAATTTAAATAATGTTTTTATGTTTATTTTTTTATTATTTTTTATTGTTTTTATTTTATTGTTTTTATTTTATTTTTTTTTGTGCTTATCTTTTGTATTTTTATATATTTTTTTAATTTCTGGTAATTTTTGTTTATTAAAAATTTTTAAGTTAAAATTTGTTTACTAATATTTCTTAGTGATTTTTTTGTTTTAGTTTTAATTTAAATTTTTTTATTTTTGTTTATTTTTCTTTGTAATTTTAATTAATTCTTTGAATTATTTATTTAAATATTTTTTTCAAAAATACTTTTATTTTATTTCATTTTAATTTAAAATTTTTTATTTTGTTTATTTTTCTTTGTAATTTTAATTAATTCTTTTAATTTTTTTTTTTAATTTTTTTTTCCAAAAATATTTTTATTTTAATTTAAATTTTTATATATTTGTTTATTTTTCTTTGTATTTTTAATTAATTCTTTTAATTATTTAAATTTTTTTTGTCAAAAATATTTATATTTTATTTTAATTTATTTTTTTTTATTTTTGTTTATTTTTCTTTGTAATTTTAATTAATTATTTTAAATATTTAAATTTTTTTTGAAAAATATTTTTATTTTATATTAATTTAAATTTTTATATTTCTCTTTCTTCCTTTATAATTCTATTTTATGCTCAAATATTAAATAATCCAGTTTTTTTTTTCATTCCCAACTTTTATTTGCTTTGCCCTTGCAATAAACTTTCTCCACTCCTTACAACTTCTCAAATATTCAATTTATATTAATACGTTCTTTTCTCCGCCCACTCACTCTCACTCCGTTTCATTGCCAATTGTTAGTTTAAGCACGTTTTCCTATTTTCTTGCCGTTACATTGACTAATTAATTATTTGTTTGGGTTTCTGCTGCGTTCCTGGCTGCTTTTATTTTTGTTGTTTTTAGAGCACGCTTTGCACATGTTAGAGTCTTATTTGTTTTTGTTGTTGTTGCTGTGTAAACAAACTACGCCATGTCATAGTGTTTGTTATTAATTTGCTTTGTTGTTCGAACGTTTGTGGCCACAAAGCTGGAATATTTGCCAATGAAGGCATGTCTGCGTTTGAGCGGGTATGTATATGTGTGGGTATCTGTAGACGTGTACGTGAGAGTGAAACGTTGGCTTTTTGTTGGCAGTGAGGATTAATACGCTTAATTTTAACAGGCAAACTAATTACGAAAAATTTAATTTAATTTCGCACGTTTTTTGGTTTAATGGAAAAAATGCGTGGAAAAATCAAAGCTTTGTTGTAAAATTTAATTTGCGATACTAGCAATTTTTTATGAAATATTAAAGTATCATTTTACTAGAAAGCATGTGCATTAATTTTTATTATTTATGCAGTCTATGAAATTGAGCATAAGAATTTAACGAAATAAAGTTGATAATGAAATTAGCAGTAACGAAAAATTTTTTAAAATCTATATTTTCAAAAAAAAAATTTTTTTTTTGTGAATTAGAAATGTTTGACTTAAAATTTGGTAACCAAAAAGTTTTGTATAAAATATTTCCATGATTTTAAATTATTAGAAATAAATTTTACTTTTGAATGAAAATTATTTGAAAATATTTGTATACATATATGCACATTAG
Source organism: Bactrocera zonata (assembly GCA_037783105.1). Taxonomy (NCBI): domain Eukaryota; kingdom Metazoa; phylum Arthropoda; class Insecta; order Diptera; family Tephritidae; genus Bactrocera; species Bactrocera zonata. Next base: position 72,894 of record JBAWJQ010000477.1, read on the forward strand.
GGTGATTCAAAAAAATATTTATTTATTTTTTCGTTTGGTACTCGGAAAAATAGGTTCCTAGACACCTCTAAGAAAGCCTCTCCAAGCATGAGTTGTTAATTGTAACGGGAATGTCCTCCTACATACAGTTTTCTATTTTTTCTTATTATCCGATAGAAAAATTTATATCTCGCTTCCAACTACTTGAAAAAATATCTTGTTCCTTAGATTTTGTAGGAAATTGAATGCTCTACAAAAAAGGTCTCCACGATTTTTTCGTAAACCCAACCATTTAAAAGATGTTAACAGTTGAAGTTTGATTATTTTTGGGAAAATTTTTTATTTCTTATCAATTTTATAACTCAATTAAGAAAATCATTATGAATGATGAAGACCTTGAATGAAAACTCTGGAGAAATCTTTACGAAATTTGGACGCATTATTATACTAAGCAACGATATAATCTCCGAGTGACTTTTTTATATCGGACTACTTTAGCATAAAGCTGTGATACAAACTGAGTGATCAAACTCAAGTCCTTGTATGGAAAACTGTCTTATTTAAGTAGATATCTTCATCAAATTTGACGTGAATTCTTATATTAAGTAACGAATACAATCACCGCCTATATTTCGGACTACTGTAGCATATACGTAGCTGCCATATATGTAATTTTGCATTTCAGGTAACGATATATTTTATAAATTGTTTCAGAGTATCGCAGAAATGTTATCAAAGCCCAAATTTTTTTATATAAAAAAGTCGGCGAAAAATTTTCGAAATTTTGATTTTAAAAAATTATTTTAAAAGTCAGAAAAAAAACAAAAAAAAAGCAGAATTTTTTCGAATTTTTTTATTTTTATTTTGAAAAAATTCTGATTTTAAAAGTCAACAAAAGTTTTTCGAAATTTAGATTTTTTTTAAAGACACCAATTTTGTAACAGAAAAATAATAAATTTATTTTTTAATTTATATACCCGAAACTTTTCCATTTATTATAAAACATTTTATAGTACAAATTCTAAGCGCCGAAAATATGCGAAAGTTACCATAAAAATCACTTTTTTCTGCATTACCATGCAACATATTGTATAAAAAAAATTTTGCTGCGAAAAATTTTTAAGAATAATTTTTGAGTCATAAAAATTATTTTATTGAAATTTTATTACGTTTGGTATTTTAATTATTTTTCTTGCTTACGAAAATAAATTCAAACTTAATTTATGAAAAAATGCGACCGATGAAAACATATTTTATGCTAGGATTAAACTAACTCCATTGACTGATGTGACCGCGTCATAAAAAAAAAAAAATCAAAATTGAGTTTGTATTGTTTACAATGCACTACATCATATTATATAAAAAATCAAGCTTCCGCTAACAGATATAACCTAAATATAACCAATATATAACCTATATATAACCAATATATAACTATTTTTATAACCAAAACTAAAAATTTTATTTCAATGTGAGTGGTTTCTATTACATTCGTTGAAAAGTAACGGTTTGGTTACGATTCACGACTTCATATTACACATGTATATGTATATATGCATACAATTTTATGCTTCTGCTATCAGATATAACCACTATATAACCATTTTTTTTAACCAAAACTCAAAATTTTGTTCAATATGTTCCTTCGCCTGCAGACTTATGCAAAGTGATGACGATATATTAACTTAAAACTAATGATTTTTTTGTAATAATTTTCTACATAAATTCAATATTTTGGTTTTTATCGTAAAAATGAAATATACGACTTTTTTCCTTAAAAAAAAAAAAATAAAAATAAGTTATATATATATTCAATGAACTAACCGCAGTTCAAAGCTGAAACACCTTCTCTTACTGAATTTTAAATATTTTATTTGATGCTTTTTAAAGTTGTTGTTGCACTTTTATTGCATAAAATTCGCAGCTTCAGAATATGCTTCAACTTTTGTTTAGGTATATTTACATTTACTTGTCAAAAGTATACCACGAATTTCACTTATTTTCCTACATTTCACGTTTCTTCACTGCTTACACACAACTTTCGTCACATACACACTCCGTGGCTTGTGACTTCACCGCCGAATTTATCGATATTTTGCAACAACTGCAGCAAGTACTAAACGCAGCTCAACATTAAATAATGCTCAACACTAGTTTTGTGAGCTTTTACGCCACTTATATTTCAATAAATTACATTTATAATAGACAAAATGCACGAATAAACTGGTTTCGGCTACCAAACAATATCACTTTGCTTGCCAGCGCACGGTCTGTCTGGCCGCAGGTGAGCAAAACAAAAAATTTGTTTGACAAACAAACAAATTAATAAATACTGTTATATGTGTCAATACACGCGCGCAATTAGCACTATGTTCGCCCGTCAACGTCAAATTTGCACCGCCCGCAAGTGAACCGTCACTGACGTTCATCGCACGACTAACACGCTCGTCGGCAGCGTTTGGCAGGCGGCCGCGCAACCCCAACGCCAATTGCAGGTGTGTCTGTGTGTGTTTGTGTGCCCACATGTTAACCGTTTTGTTTGGTGAAAATCGCACTCGTGCCAGTTGTGCTCTTCGTCGCTCTTCGTTTGCTCATATTGCGCGTGTAAAATGAACGCATGGTGAGTTAGAGAGCAGCAGCACTGACCTTGTGCACGAAGTTGTGTGCTCGTTGGCGAGATTTGCGCTTGCCGGGTCGCAATGAACTTCCGGTTGAGGTGAAGTGTTCGAGATTTGTCAAAAAAAGAGAAATGTGCACGATGCAATTGCTTCAAATCTGTGGTGAATTATTTAACGGGGTGAAAAAAATTCACCTTAATATGAGGAAGGAGAAATTAACATCATTGCGTGCCCAACATAGTCAAGAAAACATAAACATTTTCACCACAGCAATCTGGAGTAACCCACCACAATCACGAAAATATATAAATTTTCACCATAGGTATTTGGAGAAATGTTGAATCGACCTTTTGAGCTAGGGGAAATAGTTTATGTTGAAATTTGTATGCCTAGAAGTTTGCGCTTTCAGAGCAAATCTCACCACATTCAGTTTCCCCTTTCGATTTAAATGAATTTTGAACAGTGAGTAAATGTCTGGGATGCAATTTTGCTCTTTTGTGGTAAGAAATATATTTCTCAACTTGTAGTAGCCATTATATTCGCAGCTGTGTTGAGGTAGGTCCCTGAATTTAATAAGTTTGGTAAAGTCGTAAGTATGGAAAAATGTTAAACGCTGAAGCTGTTGTAAATTGAAATGTTACTTATAGTACATATATTTTGAAGACACTTATAACAACTCGACTCGAAATCGAGCTCTAAATACTATTTTGGAAAAGGAATGAAAGATTCAGCTTATGCAAGAACTGAAACCGCTCGACCTTTCCAGGTGGCATCGCCTCGCCCTATGGGCTCTTAAAAAGTTACAAGAAGATCCGACGTTTTCGGCGATGAGGCCTTTTTGGGGCTCAATGGGTATGTAAACAATCAAAATTACCACACTTGAGACGAAGACCAACTTCAAGAGATTCAAAAGCTACCATTTCATTCCAAAAGAACAACGGTGTGGCATGGTTTGTGGGCCAGTGGAATCATCAGTCCATATTCTTTCAAAAAAGATAAATATCATGGCCCTGAAAATGTTGCCGTCACACCATGATAATCGACTATTTGATGCCTGAAATTGAAGCTCGTGATCTTAGCGAGATTTGGTTTGAACATTGGATTTATTGAGAGAACACTTCTGTGAGCAGATAATTTCACGTTTTAGGCCAGTCGATTGGCCGCCAAGATCGCGTGATTTCACACCGTTAAACTTTATCCTGTGGGGAATATGTAAAGCATACAGTCTGCGGACAATACCGCTTCGATTCAGACCTTGGAGTAAAGTATCAAGCATATCAATCGCCAATTACCAGTCGAAATGCTCAAACTTCTCATCGAAAATTGGACTCGAAGGATGGAACATCTCTGACGTACCCACGGCAAACATCTGATGGAGATAACCTTCACAAAATAAATGTTAAAAAATGTTCTTAAAAATGTAGGGAACCTTGAAATAGATAACCCTTTATGTAATGTGGAGTTTAGACAGGCAATCGATCATTAACAAACAAGACAAACTTTTCAAAATGATCTACTCACTGTTTGGAGTAATCTAATGCTATCTATTTTCGGCTGTTCAAACTTTAGAAGGCCTTAGCTCAAATATCTACCCAAATTCCAAAAATTGGTTATGGTCTTATTAGATCAAAATTTATATGACTCATACTAAGCTTAATTTACTTATCAAACGTTTTTAGGCCTTAGTAAGAATTCAAAGAAAATTTTAAAAACCAATTTTAAATTATATAATTTAATTTGTATAACGCTTTGTTTATGTTATGAACAATTTTCTCTTACTATCATCTCTTTCATAAAACTCTCTTTTTTAATATATTACCATATGCAAGAGAACTGTTAAAAGATTCATCTGTAAAGACACAGAGCGCTGTAAGATGTGACCAATTTAATTTCCATGAAAGCCGTAATTGGTAGCCTTGATTGCTTCCCTTCTTTTTGTGGAAGACTGCGTTGTACTTTTTACCAGATAACGTAGTAATCTTAGTCTTGAGGTTTTCACTAGATTCGGTGAATCCTCGAAGCATAACTCCAGTCTGCGCTTTTCCAAAGGGCAAACATAGGGAAAAAGCAAGAAAATAATTGAAAGACACCAGGAGGGAGAAGGTCTAAGTCTAATATATAGTTGTCGTATTTATAAAGTTAGTAAGAGTGTATTATGATCTTTCGAAATTTCCCACGTAAGCTGACTACAAAAAGTTTTCTTTTTTATGCAGACGCTCAAAGCTTGTATCGGCTGAAATGCTGACAGAGCTGATAATGTGGCGAATATGGAATGGTTAGTTGTTGCTGATTGTAAGCTACATAATTGCCATTGGATTTTCATACTCTCTTCAAATCATCTTGACCGAAATAAACTCGTTCAATTTCTTACAAAAACTAAAGCATTGCTCCATCATTACCACACCATCTATTCATCCAAAGATGATATTGGTCTTAGAAATATTTAGTTCGGGCTTCTTCGAAAAAAATTAGCTTTGAGCTCATATAGTATATTATTATAACTTTGGTATAGCTCAAGCCATCTAGTTTTTTGAAGGAACTCGATCACCCAAGTCTCATTTTGTGGCCATTCTTGGATCAGATTTCCTTGAAGAAGATTGCAGTTCACTTTGGTTTAATATCGCTTTAATTTTCCTTAAAGAGTGGAGGTTTCTGCAAGAATTTGCTAATTATTCATTCGGTGCAGGAGTCGCAGGACCACACACCAAACTCTCCATACCTTTGTAAAGTTTATCGACCATTTTTCAAGAAGAAACCTTTGCCATAAGTCGGAATTTTTGGCTATGAGATCAAATCTCTACTGGTGCAGGAGTATAGAAAACGGCAGAATAGTCAAGCGGAACGTAACCAAGTGCCCCTCATCTGGGTGTCCGATCACAAAAGTATAGCTGGGAATGAACTGGCTGATGACGTCGCCCGCTCCGCGGCATCCACCTACATGGTGGAACTTTACCACCTCTTTTGACTCTTCATCGCGGTCGGTCCTCACACCATAAAGATGCTGCTCCGTAAGGAAGAAGGTTTACATATGTAATTAGTTAAGGGACAAATTTAGGCTACTTGTCGATATCTACACTGGCCACTACAACCTGAAAAAGCACTTATATAACATGGGCCTAGCTTCTTGCGCAAATTGCCGGTTCTGCGACAGGGATCTCGAAACTCATGCTAATAATTATGTGGCAGTCTACAGACGCAGAATAAATGTCCTGGGATCCAAGTTTCTAAATAAGGATGACGTCGTCTCACTAGCGTCTAGTAGTATATTGGACTTTGTCAATATGTTGGGACTAGGTGAGTCTTTGTGATTTAGGAGAGGGCCATTCAACGGAGTGGAGGTCTTTCTCTTCCTCTGTTTCCCCTGGCGGGTACTGCGTCGAATACTTTCAGAGCTGGAGTGTTTTCCTCCATTCGGACAACATGAGCTCGTGTCGTCGAATATCTCATACAGCTCATCGTTCCATCGAATGCGATATTCGCCGTGGGCCACGCGGAAAGACCCATAAATCTTTCGCAGAATCTTTCTCTCGGAAACTCGTAACGTCGACTCATCGGTTGTTGTCATCGTCCAAGCCTCTGGACCATATTAGCAGGACGGGAATTATTAGCGACTTATAGAGTTTGGCTTTTGTTCGTCGAGAGACGGCTTTGCTTCTCAATTGCCTACTCAGTCCGAAGTAACACCTGTTGGCAAGAGTAATCCTGCGTTGGATTTCCAAGCTGACATTGTTGGTGGTGTTAATACTGGTCCCAAGACTTCAAAGTTGCGACTGTCAACAGTGACGTGAGAGCCAAGTCGCGAGTGCGATGACTGTTTGTTTGATGACAGGAGATACATATTTCGTCTTGCCCTCGTTCAAAGCAGAACTAACGGCGCACAGAGTTGCGAAACCGGAATTTTTTGGAAATCATATTGCCGAAACTGTAATTTTAATTGTATCGTTGAGAAACTTCTACAGATTGGTCAGAATGAAATCCCAAACAGAATGAGTGAAAAAAAAATTTACACCGAAAAAAATTGTTGGGTCAAATTTTCAACAAAAGTCCAAAAAAAAAGTTGTTCGAAAAATTTACAAAAAAAATTTATTTTAATTCTTCTTTTATTTCTGATAAATACCCTATGATTAGTTTTTTAAATAAAGTATAGGGTGGTCCGAACAAGAATTATAAATGTCAAATTTTCATGATTTTTCGATATTTGTTGAAAAACTCTGAAATTTTATATGAAACCAAAATCTATTTTTTTTCTTATTTGAAAGTTGGCAATAAAAGCTTTAATTTGATACCGGTTTGAAGTCAATAGCTTCAGTTTTAAGAGAGTTATGCTCATTTTTGTGGAGTGCTAGAATAGATGTAGAATAAAAAAAAAAAATTGAAGATACTATTTTATAACACAGGCATAGAACAGAAAAATTACAAATTATCAGTCATCTACCAAGAAGTTCATTGCTTCCTCTGATAATTTCAGGTGTTTCTTCTCCTTCAGTATTCTCCTACTTGTGATTGCGGGATCAGAATTGGCGAGCACATAATGTAATATGTCTTCACAATTGTCTTTTCTTGATGTTTTCCTCGCATGGTAAAGCCTTGTCTTTCTGAAGTCCTTGTTTCCTGCGAACTAATTAGTGACAAAAAAGAGAAGATGGCGATTAGCCGAAACCGGTCTGAAAATAATAAAAATTTGACGTGGGATGACGGAAAGTCACTCGAAAACCAATATGATTAAATTATTCAATAAGTGATTCCGAGAATTTCCGTTCTATTTCTATGGAATAAATACTGAGAGTGATATACTAAAATCGCTATAACTCCCAGGAGGGCAAGTATGGGCAGCTGATTTTTTCACAGTTCGTTGAAAACAAATTATGTAACATTTCTGTAGTGGTTTGGAACTGGAACTCTCTGGGACTTTTTAGATATTGCTTACCTAACCCAAATTTAAAGGAAAAATCGACCTTTAGTCGGATTTTCGCTCTAAAAAAGGTGCATATGAATATGTCTCAAACAACATTCTTTTGTTTTACAGAAGATACTTGTCCGAAGGCAGATTTTTTTTCCGAATCAAAATATCTGTCACCAAAATCAAATGAGATCATTTTGAATACAGCCCTGAAATCCCCTCTTTTCGTGAAAATTTTGTATATTTGACTTCTAAAATCAATTAAAAATCAACGGGCCAACATAAAAATAAGCTTTATGTATTTTTTGTTTACTTGGAATGTCTGTGACAAAATTGCATCATTAAAAATACTGAAAAAAATAATCGGAGAAAAGTTACTTTTCCACTAGCCGCAACACAGTGCGGCGCCGGTGTTGAGGCCGAAGATATCAATTCCAATATCTTTGAAGACTGCTGTGTATATAAAATGCGCAGAAGCAGCTAATCGAATTATTTACTTAAAGTTGTGGTCGGATCATCAGTGCACCTTTGAACTTCGAACTTTTCAAGTAGGATGTCACGTGAGCGAAATTAAGCTCATTCGTAGATATATTTATTATCAAAAAAATGATAATGAGTATCTTTATGGAAGATATATGACTATATGACTTCTTAAAGATTCGAGGAAGATGACCGCAACATTTCGAATCTTGCAGTCTATAAATCAAGCGCAAAGGCCACTAATCGATATACCAATTTACTAAAAGTTGTCGCCGAGTCATCTGTGCGCCTTGGACTGCAAGGCGGACTATGATTTTTATAATCATTGAAATCACTGATGAAGTATATGGAGGTGGACCTCTCATGATTCTTGATGATATCTGAAGGAATATTAATTTTTAATACAACCAAAAAGAACTAATCCACAAATTAACATTTTTGGAAGCCGCAGATCAGAAGAATTAACAGCAATCGAGCAAAATGAATCAAAATTTCTCCAAAAATTACCCAAAGCCTGCCACAGCTCTCGAAATTTATCTAAACTAAATATCCTTTCTGAGATTTTAGTGCATTATTTTCATAGATTACTAGAATTTAAGACACTCAAGGCCCCCAATATCTATGTGAGAAAAACAGCGTAGCCATGGAAAAGGAAAATCGCACAGGAAAAAACTGAAAACCACTGAAATCTATAATTAAAAAAACACCAACCGCAAATCACAAAAACAAAGTGAGACAGCAAAGAATACGAACAAAAGCCGCAGGCTTGCTGCAAGAGAAGCAGATGAAGTCGCTGTGTGCGCGACAAACCATGCGAGAGTGTGGTGAAATAAATGAATAAACGAGCAAAGGCAGAAGAAAAATGCGCGCGAATAAACATGTCAAAGGTATAGGCAAAGGCAAAGGCAAGGCGAAAGCAAAAGTCATAGTGTAAACGGAAGTATGAGAGTGTGCATGTGTGAAATTGTTAAATGTCAAAGATGTGTTGCCGCCTTTAAGGCGCATTCAAGCAGCGCTGTGCGTGCGCAGTGAAAAAATGCGAAACAAGATAAAGCATTTAAGGCAAAATAAACGGCGAAATCGAATGAGAAGAAGAAGATGAAGGCAAAGACAAAGACGAAGCAGTGGCGGAAGAGACGCTGTACATGACAAGCTGAATGCGCAAGGATAATGACAAAGGACAATAAAAGCAAACATGATTGCGTATGTGCACATATGTATGTATGTGTGTGTGTGGTTTAGAGAAAGTGTTAAAGGCACAAGCATATGGCAAATGTAGAGCGTAAAGGCGTTTGCTGATATGGCAAGCAATTGAGGCGGCTGGAAGGTTGACATGCGTGGCATCAAGGACACAAGCTTGCACAGCCAACAAATAAAAACCATGATTTTGTCATTAGTCGTAAGAAAAAGACATGCTTAATACCCTTTTAGTGCTCGTTTCGCAACCACATTTTAATTAAAAGCCATGAAATTTGCGAGCGAAAATAAAACTAAGGCTCAGCTCATGATGCGTCCTCAGCGTGTCCTTAAATTATGCCAGTTAGTAGATACAGAAGAATATATTCTTTATTTAGCTGATAATTTGGTAAGTAAATACGGTGACAGTTCGAAGTGTTCTAGTACCAACTCTTTACTGAGAGTATTCAAGTTCCAACAGCTCAACGAGAGAGTTATAAAAATATAGCATGACAAGTGACAGCTGACTGAACTGCCAATATTTATTTTAACTAAAAGTAGGATTTTCCAACGCAAATATATTTACTATGTACTAAATATTTCATACTAGACCAGCGGGTTAGTGCTCAAACTTGGTATATTAGATACAATACTGATAAATCAATTATAATACATGACAAATGACAGCTCATAACATATAAAAATGCATGCCTACTGGCAGTTGATACAAAATTCGTTGGTTCAGATCTCTAGTTTAAAGTAAGTAGTAACAAGGTACAGTTGAATGTTATGGTAATTCCTTCGGTTGACTTTTCATTATACTTGTAGCAGAACGTTGCTCTTCAAATGACAGCTGACAGCTTCATAATTTACTAAACTTACTTATATTGGGAAGTGTTTTCAATAATATGAGAGAGATATGAAAAACAGATAAATTGTATTATTTCATGGAAATACTACTAATGACAGTTGACAGGTGATTACTGACAACTAGCATATTGTTTTTGAGTCATATTCATATATTTTCTCCTGATATGGTAATTACATTTAGAGACTTTTCAATAAAACAGAATCTTCCTCTTCAAATGACAGCTATGAAAGATGACAGCTGACAGCTGACAGACTTATAATTGACTAAATTTGCTTATATTGGTAAGTGTATAAAATATTTACAATAGGAATACAGAAAAGTTGTATTGTTTAATGACAGGTTACAGGTGACGAATGACGAATGACAACTAGCATATGAATTTTGAGTCATTTTGATATTCAGATTTTCCAATAGAAGCTTGTTATTAATTTATTTAAGCATATTCCAACTAGGTAAACCTAGAAACTTCATAAAAGCGGATCTAGCGGATTTGCCTTGAACGAAGGAAAACTTTAAAATAGCGCGAATTTCGGCGTTAGTGAACTCCATGTTTACACGTCTATAACTTTTGAACGCAATATCCAAACTAATCATGCATAGCGTCGTTTTGTAGGTTATGTCAAGACCTTCCGAATTTGTATAGTATTGCCAGATATGAGCTCTGTAGCGCTTTATACATAGCCGCGAAATTCAAAAGACTAAAAGGCGGAAGGGAGATATTTGACAACCTAATATATGTAATTCCCTAAAACAAAGCATAACTGCTGACAAGTGACAAATGACAGTTCTTAGACCCGCTTAATCTGAACTTACGAGGTATGACAATTAAGTAATGAGACTGATTCCATAAAAACCGTATATTTGAAAATTATTCTACAACTCTGCCATCCACTTCAAAGTAGTTCCCTTGGGCAGCTATACAGCGATTCCAGTGCGTTTTCCATGCTTCGTTACATTTCTGGAACGCTTCGACTGGGATGTCCGCGAGTACCCGCGTCACGGCCGCCTGGATTTCCGTAATCGACTCAAAACATTCAGTTAAAGAAAAGATCAAAATAAGTAAGAGATAATTATAATTATCCAAATGTAAGGACAAGGAGTTATGGGTAAGGTTATGTTGTAAAGAGTGGCTCTCACGCCGCGGTTTAATTTGAGTTGAAGTTTTACAAGTCGACGACGCCTTTTGAGAACTTTAAGAGAGACTTGGTACGTCATCTAGTTCCTTGAACTGCGGTTGGGTTATAATGGCCGGCTGACCTGTTAGTCCTTGGTAATGCTAGATGGAAGTTCGGTTTAATTTGAGTTGAAGTCTTACAAGTCGACGACGGGAACTTTAAGAGGGTGTTGATATCTAATTTTGATATGTCACCTAGTTCCTTGAACTGCAAAACTCTTAGGTATCTAAGACAAGTTCTAGATAAAGCCGACCAGAAGGAAAGGAGATCTACCCAGCTCATTTTTGGTATATTATGTTCGTTCCTTTCAACTTGTCCCTCTTTTTATCAACCATATTATACTTATCCTGCATTAATGTCTGCATACCTGCGAAGCTGCTCACATGTCGCTGTACTGCACAAACTTTAACCGGCCCCTGAGCTCGAAGGTGCGTGCATTTGTATGCCTGAATTACGAGAAAAAGAGAAAAGTGCGCAATGCGACGAATGTAAATTCCTATTTTCATATTAAATAGAGGAGACACGGGCATTTTTAATGCAAGCAAAATACGTAGGGTAAAACAGGTAGTGAGAGCTTGTAAGCATGCATTCGAATGTAGCGCTGAGTATGTCAAGGCCAAGCAGGAGATGAGCAGCTAAAAAGAAAGACTGGTTGAACGGTTGTGACTTCGGGCAAGTGTAGTTAGTAAAGAGTGAGTGTGAAAGGAGACTCGTTGGATTTCCTTAAAAGGGGCGGCAAACCGGTTTTTGAAGCAATACGTCTTTTAGTAGACCATCCGACGCGTTTATCAGCACACAACCCCAGAGTTGCTGTACTAAATGAAGTTCACTTCTTAAACTTTTATATACTCGTCGCCTCGCTGCTCATTTCACATATGCCACAGGCGAATCTCGCTGTCCAGTATTCGTAGCGCTTCAAGTTTTAACCTTCTGGACAGCGCAAAATGTTTACTCGCACTTGTTGGCGTAAATATTTGCATATGCATTGAACTGAAGTATGCTTCAAAAAGAAAAACAAAAAACTATACACAGATTCATGCATAAAATGCGAGACAAATGCACATGCAGCTCTACGTCGTGGTATCCTGCGCATTTCCAAGTAGCGCGCTTGTATATATAGACAGCGTCACACACTCTGCCACTCGACCAAGCACTTAGCAGCGATGGTGTCTGTAGCGCTGCGCCAGCTGCTGTCGCTTCAAGTGTGGAAAAATAAAAGCCTCGGAACCGAGTTCGAGTGGTTTTTGACTGAATATTCTTTAAACTGCGGAAGTACAAAGATTTTGAGAGAATATTTTGAATTATTCTGAGGAAATGTTTAAATTGGGTGCTAACTGTTGGGTTGCTAGTATATTTGTAGCTTTTGGAACTTTCTTACGACTTCTGGACTTCGCAATGTTAAACTATGCGACTATATTAGAGGAAGCTCGGGGCTGGGAGCGGTAGATCCGCTCGAGATAGATATCCGCTTCGTAATTACACGGTTAAGTGATTCCAATATCGATTGAAAGTAAATAATCATAATGGCTAAGGAACCCGCGACAATTTCACTGATAGCGTCAAGGAAGAGCTTTGTATGTATATTAATATCTACGAACCTTCTATGGATTAGCTAAATCGAACTGTAAGTGCAAGGATGACTCTCGTAGGTATTTACTCAACATTAAGCTTTTTGATAAAACTTGGTTTCTTTCATTCGAACTGCTTCAAAAAACTAACCTTGTGAAAAGTTTCGTTCTCCAAGAATCACTTTCTTACGTCTTTGAACTACTCAAAGCAGACAAAAGTTCTGCGGACTGCTCTTTAGACAAACTCTTTAGGTAACTGAACCAGCAAAATAGAAAACCACATTAAGTCTCTAGATGCTTCCTGAGCTCCAGACATGGAAATACGTTTGGATGCTATCGACTGTCATTGCTGAAACCTTCTTTGAAGACGTGAGCTTTAAACAGAAAAATCGTCTAGAAGACTTAATACCGCTTCCTACAATACTCTGATATCATACGACCATTCCCACGACAGTCGGTTGTAAGTAAACTGAACGGACCGCTTTTTTCTCCGGCCAAGGACTGTAAATCCGGCAACATGTCTCGAAATTACTTCAGGAGTTTTGTCCGCAGCTCCAACAGCATCATACGACTAAATATAAGACATCTTCAATCAGATACATGACAAAAATTATAGAGAGCCTAGTTTTGGAACGTTTCCTTTCATTGGGCGTGTTTTTTTACGTGGTGGGTCCCGAACCCAGCGCACAACCCTAAGTAGGGAATATTTCGCCTTCTCCCTTTAGCTCGCCTTCAAACGGATGTTCTTAGGCTACCCAGAGGATACTTGGTCAAAGACCGGAAGTCGTGAGCTGCTTGAGTCATATGTAAAAGAATCGTTTCTGGCCACTCCCAAGTGAATGGCGATCAGAGAACTTTCCTCACTTGCATGAACTTCTACACATGACTCCATCCTCTGCCGCCGCGGGAAGCAGAGGAAGAGGAAGACCTCCACTCCGTTGGAAGGACCAAGTGGAGAAGGACCTGGCTTCACTTGGAATATCCAATTGGCGCCACGTAGCGAAGAGAAGAAACGACTGGCGCGCTGTTGTTGACTCGGCTATAATCGCGTAAGCGGTGTCTACGCCAGTAAAGAAGAAGAGAAGTTTTGGAACGTTGGTTCTTATACAGGTCTTGTATATCCTAAACAAAGATCAAACCCACACGATTTGCGATGCTTTCGTTCCTTCTTTTCCCGAGCTAACTGAACATTTTCTAAGAGACAGCTCTATTACGGAAATTGGTCAATATGAGAAATGTGGCTTGGAAGGCTCAATTATAGCAACGCATCTGAGAGCTTGAGAGGCTTATTTCTGGTTACGATACAGAGACAGCTCTATTAGGGAAATTGGTCAATATGAGAAATGTGGCTTGGAAGCCTCAGTTATGGCAACGGATCTGAGAGCTTGGAAGGCTTATTTCTGGTTACGATACAGAAACCAGTGGTGTTGTTGGACAATATTTCTCAAATACTTTTCTATAATTTTGGGATTTATGTAACCAACGAACTGATTACAAAGATTCAATTCTTTTGACTACATCCTTCTCCCGTCTCCTTTCAACGGCTCTTGATTCTTTGTGAGAAAACTAAAAGTAGACATATCTGCAAGCTTTTAGTTCTGTTCTCTTAAGTTTCATTCACTGATAAAAATTACAAGTTAATTCTTTCATATTTCGGTGAAATTTGTAGTTGCCAAGACTCAAGCTACTATGACCTCTCTTATCATTCCACAGTTCATCCCTCAATCTACCCTCTTTGAAGCGCACAACTGAGAATGCGTGAACTCCTCAAACCTACTGTAAAATCTGTAAGAAGATACACTCCACAATACCAAAAGTTTCTAATTTAACTAACTTCACTCGACTGCATTCATTATTAAAAAATTCTTTCAATTACTTTTGCGGCCAATTAGTGGGCCAACGAAAAAAATATGCTTCAATGCAAACACGACAATGAATGGAAAATTGAGCTGACCGAGCAGGCGAGGAACTCAAACTGCGAACGCCAAGCTGCTTGAACAACCGAAAGAGCGTAGACTGAAGAGCTAATAAAAATGGCTCAACAAAACATTAGAAAGGATTAAACTTTAAATAGCAACTGAGCGAAAATATAAAGGAAAAGCCTGAATTCACGACACGAAATTGAGAAAATGGAATCGCTGAAATAGGAAAAACAAATTAGAACGAATGTGATTGTGGGGCCGACAAGTTAACATCGGAGATTAAACCTTTAGTGGAAGAAAATGGAGACGAATGTAGATATTCAAATGTTATGGAAAATATATGATGATTTTGTGATTAACTCCGGAAGAAATAATTTGAAACAGAGTCCGGGGAGTAATAAAAAGGAAGTCAAGGAAAATAAAAAGAAGAGGAAAGTCAACGTTGAGTTGGAGGACTGTAAAGGCTTCGTTCTTTTCCAAATCATGACACTGGATTAGTCAGTTTTCTGCCAGCTGACAGATAAAGGCAATGGGTGTTTCGGTGAGATTATTTTTTTCTAATAGCGTCAATGCCAAATATATTTTATACCAAGGATCACAAAAATGTCGAAGAACTGGTTAAACCCCTCGTAGGTTCCCAGTTCAATGATAATGTTGGTATGGTTCTGTTCTACGTCGGAACTAATTTATTTTCAAATAATTCTTAAGGGTGGTTTTCTTTCCAGTAATAGAGATTTTATTATTCGACCTTACTCCGTTTTAGCTCCGTCTGCAACGTATTTTTTTGAAAGAATATATACTAACAACAATGATTTTGTCATACCCTCTGTTCGCCTATCTGAGCAAAACACGTAGAGAAATTCCCACTCAAAGGGAAACTTTAGAAGATAAGAGGATCAAACTATCATCAGATCTTCAAAGTCACCTTCTTGTTACCATTCCACCCAAGTTTTCCCAGATCTCTTCACCATGCATTAGAGGAGACTACGAAAATTGTAGTAGTAGACTGCTTTGATATTCGGCCAGTCTGAGGGACACGAAACACCACGACGGACAACTTGTAAATTGTTAAAAAGGATTTTATGAGCTGGTCACTAAATATTAGCTCTGAGTCTATCCAATAAAATTGAAAAGCAAGACAAAATTTGACGTCTTTTTAAGGTACATGTAAGATTTTACGGAACTGTTAAGACAGATAGTCGAAAAGTAGATCCTAAATGCTTTCGTCCTCCATGATAAGATATTAATTTATTAAGAACACTACTAGTCCATTGAGCCGGTAAGGTATATAAGCATACAAGGCTGTGAGAAGTTCAATTTATTTTTAGAATTCATACATGTATAGGCAAGAGGCTCCATAAGAGAAAAGAGATGGAGCCAAAGTATTGCTATAATCTATCTCAAACTACTACATTAACCAGAATTGCAGACCAGAATTGGTCTACTATAAGTCAAGGAACTATTGCCATTTAATTAAAAAAAAATTATAAAGAAAGAGGTATCGGTAAAATTTTTAATTGGATGATAATTTTCATGAAATCGATAAATTTATCGATTAATCGTATATCGAACAAGTTTTAAACTTAATAGGAGATTTTAGCAAATTTATTTTGCACAACAACGCTGAAATAATGTTTCTTTAAACGATAAATTTTTTGCAAATCGATAATTTTATCGATTAATGGAATATCGAAATTAATTTTCTTCCACAACTATACCGAAATAAGTTTTTTCCGAATGCCGATAAGATATTATTTTATTGTTGCTTTAAACATAATTTTTAAAGTCGATAATTTTATCGATTAATTGATTAATCGAATATTGAAATTTATTTTCTGCCACAACAATGCCGAAATAAATTTTTTCCGAATCCCGATAAGATATTGTTTTATTGTTGCTTTAAACATGATTTTTTAAAGTCGATAATTTTATCGATTAATTGATTAATCGAATGTCGAACTTCTTTTTCTTCCACAAAAATGCCGAAGTAAGTTTCTTCCGAATCCCGATAAGATATTATTTTATTGTTGCTTTAAACATAATTTTTTAAAATCGATAGTTTTATCGATTAATCGATTAATAGAATATCGAAATTTATTTTCTTCTACAACAATGCCGAAACAAATTTTTTCCGAATCCCGACAAGATATTATTTTATTGTTTCTTTATCGAAATTCATTTGCTTCCACAACATTGCCGAAATAAGTTTTTTCGGAATGTATCGAAAAATATCGAAAAACAACCATTTTAGTGAAAAAAATATTTTCTAACTTTGTTAATTCTAACGATGAATCGAAGAGATATGTTAACCTCACTTTTCGCGGTCTTTGCAAGACAGCTTCAAATATCAAACAAAGATAAAAGGGCAGCTAAGAATGCGAGGAATTGCAACACAAAAGTCATTGGAAAAGCGATAAGCGAAAGAAATAAAAATAAAAAACATTAAAAATGCAAGAGAACAAGAATGAAATAAAATATTAAAAAATAAAAAAGTAAATGAAATTGTGAGAATAGCTGATGCGCCGGGTAGTTGATACAAAAAGCGTGTTAAGTGCGCGCGTCCTTCAAGTCGCTGCGCTAAGAGGCA
Source organism: Bactrocera zonata (assembly GCA_037783105.1). NCBI lineage: Eukaryota > Metazoa > Arthropoda > Insecta > Diptera > Tephritidae > Bactrocera > Bactrocera zonata. Next base: position 90,170 of record JBAWJQ010000477.1, read on the forward strand.
ATGAAAATGAAAATGCAATGAGTGTGGATGGACAACAACAACAGCAAGCAAAGCAATAACAACTACACGAGCTGCTTTAACAGTGGCAAGAAGAGATGCGCCGAGCGATAGAAGCGCGTGAAAAAAAAATTCATTAAAAATGCATTAAAGCCATTAAAAAATTGTTGCACATTAACGCCCCTGTAGGCAGAGAGTGAGTGCTTGTTGGGAGCGGGGTTCCTGCCGTTACGAGAGTGTTATGTGTGCTCATTACGAACACATACAAACATGCATATTTGCGTAGACAATTGCCAGGATATGGTGCAAAGTGCTAGAAGGACACGGAATGCACGAAACAAAATGGCAATTAAGTGAGGACTTGGTAATGAAAAAGTGCGGGTAAGCATATGCAAGGCGGCTATATGAAGCGTGTATATTTTACATTTTGATATATTTATGTGCAGCGTGAGAGGTAGCACTTTAAAATGCGTTAATTGTTGCAGCAATGTTGTAGGATGAAGGTGCGCGGCTTAAGATTGCAAATGAAGAAGGGTCTGTGAAAACTTACGGTAGGGAAGAGTCGCAAGTATAAATACAATGCAAGCAGTATGCTTAGAACCACTATCAGTAGAATGGGAGCGGGTCGGTGCCCCGGTCTTCTTTTGTGTTCTACTTCTACATATCTGGGCTTCGCGGCTATTTGGACAGCGCTGGGCGACCATCGGTACATTCTCTCTCGTGAAATTGTTCGTTCCAAGATCGAGCGCAAGAGATTAAGTGATCTCTTTTCCCACAGTAAGGCTAACCTTTCCCAAGTTGTTGAGGTTTTAACAGACCATTGTCTTATTGGCGGTCATGCTGTAAGGCCAGGAATCTTACAAGACGTCTTCTGCAGAAGTTTATCGAAGAAGACAAGGTGGAATCTTCTTTTATATTGCTTCTCAAAGAACTACATATAGCAGTTCACTTGCGAACTCTCCAGATTAGCCATCTAACCTAACCTAACCTACTACCGTAAAGAAAAGCAGATGTATCGGACCTGAATCTGGCTTGTAGGTAATGAATCTTAGGAGTCCAGTATTCATTGTGAGTAAGTTATTTGACATCGTGATATCAGCTATGGAAGAAAACACTCCAGCATTGAGCGTATTCGACGCAGTACCCGTCGAAGGAAACAGAGGAAAGGGAAGACCTCCACTCCGTTGAAAAGACCAGGTGGAGAAAGACCTAACCGCGTAAGCGATGTCTACGATATCCGATATCGACCGTTTTCATAACGTGGGGTCTACGTAACTGGAACAGACCCGGAGTTCTATCCGGCCAAGGACTGTCAACGCAGCAACTGAGGCTACTCTGCTATATACAGAGACATGGACTCAATTTTCTCTTTTTAACCATACAGACACTGCAGACGCTTAACTGTTTAATCGGTACTTGGCCCGCCGAACTCTTAAACACTTACTCGAGCCGTTTTTGCTGGACTGAAGTCGAAACAACGCGGTAGTCAGCGAACCAGGTGAAGTGATATTAACGCCTTATACAATTTGAAATCGGCTCAAAGCACTTTGTCGATTTACGAGTTCCTAGTCACAAGGATCGTCCGTATTAGCTAACCTAATCTAACTTAAAACTGTTGACAATCCGGCAGGTAGGTAAAGAACTGCGTTTATACTAATCAAGTAACCACGTGAGGCCTGATTCTGTGATTCTGAGTATTCTTTGACAGCCCCACCAAAGGTAGTAACAGCACCTTAAGTCGGAAACATAATAGGTCGGCTTTATTTCGTTCCACCGGATGCTCTGCTCTCTTTCAAGGTTGGCTCTAATAGTTCAGGATACAGAAATTTTATGGAGAAAATATACAGAAAAACAATGGACAGTCAATCGCTTGGTGTTAATCTATCCGTGACTAGCTGGAGCTTGTTTTTTTTGCTTTCGATGCTGATTGAGAACAGTTATCTATCGTCCAGATTTCGGACAGGAACCTTGAAGTTTATAGAAAAGTACAAACAAATTTTGAAATCTATATATGTCGAGAAGGCCACAAACGATGTTTATCCATAAAGTCCATAAAAAAGAAGAACCTGTATGAAATGTATCTACGTAGCAACATTATTAAAAGCGGAGCCACTGCGGCCGAGCCATCATACAAAACTATACAGGGTCCCCTCAGCACTAAATAAGGCTGCATACGTACACACATTTTTAAATTTCCATTCAACTAACCGACGGCAAAGTAAGTTTGTAAATCATGCACGTGAGTCCTATGCGACTGGACAAAGTTAGAGGGACCAAAGAGACAGAAAAGCCGATGAGGGCAAATGCAGCACATAAAAAGTAAAATTAACTAGCAGAAAGGTGTAATGAGCTGCAGCCAAAGAGCAGTGGAGAGGCAGCGTCAGCAATGCAGTAAAGCGTCAGGTGGAAAGCAATAAAAAATTAGTGCTAAATGCAGTGCATAAGAGTCTGATGTGGTCAGCGTAAGCAAGACGAGGCACAAATGCATGAATATGTATGTCTGGAAGTACAATTTAAAGCAAAAGTTGGGCGGAAGACTCAGTAAGTTGCATTACTGGCATACAGATGGTGAATCTCAGAGTTTATTTTTAAAGTTTTTGTTTGTTTTAAAGGGTATAAGAAGTGGTTGACAGAGTCAGTGAGGTTGCCCTTGCAGTATCCGATATACCGCTATACGCTCCTTGCCATTTCATCATAGTTGCCAACGAACCTACAATTCTAGTATCAGGAACTGCAATACAAAGCATACCTTTAGGAGCCAACGCATTCAAAGTCTAACATAAAATTAGCAGCGAAACGCGCATTAGCATCAGCTAACCACGTCTGTCTGACGGCGCAAAAAATATTAATAAGCTTCGAGGTCAACTCCTGCCGAGTTAAAACAATTTGCATACGTAAAGTTTCATAATAATGCATTGCGATAAACTTGGCATACTTTGCGGCGCACATACGTTTGCATTAATGCAGCGGAGCACGTGTGTGGTCAAACTAGCTGCCTTGCTCTCAGTTTTTCTTTCAAAACTGCGCAGCACTTTTTTTGTGGAGCATTAAAACGGCTAACCGACTCGCATAACCCAATTAAGCAGCTCACATTTACGCTTTGAGTCATTACTGGGCTCATTAAATTGTTTGCGTTTGAAATGAAGTCAGACAAAGTTGAAATATGAACCGCTGCAATCGGAAACATGTGTGTATGGAGCGGTAGATTGTGCTTTCATTGTTTATGGAAGCATGCATCCTTAAATAGCGCTTGAGATGGCTCAAATTAGACTTGAAATGCTGTTATTAAGACTCCATTTCCTTGATGGATGCTAGTCTCGTTTGAAGTTTCGTGGCTTGGAAATGAATGGAATGAACTTCGGACGATTTTTTGCTAGTCTCTTATAAATTTGAACTAATAGTACTGAAATATTGGTCGTTCGAGCGGCATTTAGAATCGGTTTTCTTGGATCGGCCCACAAATTAATTTTTTGGTGTTAGATTGGAAGGATTTTTCTCTTTGAGCTTTTTGATACATGTTGTACTCCACTATTAAAAGACTACACAACATCTTTCAAACGTGTTCATAACTGTTCGAGGTTGGTAAAACAAGTATTTTGAATTTAGAACTTTCCAGGGCTGCGATGGCATTGCTCAGGAGATTTTGGACTCAGTCCGCGACTACTAAGAGCTGCTCCAGGAGGTTATAACTGGTGACAAATCGTGGGTTTATGGTTATGACGTGGAAACCAAAGCTAACATCCCAATGGAAGCTGCCACATGGGCCAAGACCGAAAAAAACGAGGCAAGTTACGTCGAATGTGAAGGTGTTGCTAACAGCTTTCTTCGCTTGCAGGGTGCATAATAAGTTCCTGCTAAAGGCTACCATCGATTTGCTTCCAACTTTCCCTACTTATCAAATTTGGTTTCCAGTCACCATTTCTATTTCCTACTTATTTCTGGAGATCGCCTTGAATACAGCAGGTAAGTAAGAAAGCCTATAGGTTTTGCTCTTGAAGCCTGGAGGTTGCAGAAAGAGTGCCAACTTTCTTGAAGGTTTTGTTCCATAATCATCAGCTTTCACAAGGTTTTGATTCTAAGTGACCAGAATCCCCAATCGACTGCGTGATAATCCTGGAACCTTCTATTAAAATTTTAAGGAGCCTCTTACACTGAGAATAGCATTTTACTTAACGCTTATTCGATTGCCGAAAACTCTTTGTTTTGACTACTTTTGATGGATTCCGCCTTTTATTTTGGAAGCTAATAACAAACTGCTATTCCGCAATTAGAATGTCAACGACTTCAAAGTGAAATTAATATTTTAATTGAGAGAAATTAGCATCAACAACTCTACTCTGACCACTTATCCCTCATTTCCGCTACAATGCCAATGCCCTTGGGGTTTCAACCCTACTCTGTTTTGGCGCGTCAACCCTTTTTCATTTTGCTTATGCTTTCAGCTTTTTACTTTCTTTTTGATTTTGCTCTTCGTTCCACTTATCTCCTATCGACGTCGATAATTTGACATTTTGTGAAGTAAACAAGATAACTTGCTTTCGCTATTTGTTTACATTGTAGCTAATTTCTGCATCTAACAGCATCTAACGGCATGACTAAGTTCAACTGTGCGTGTTCTTTTTAAATTTTCTACACTTCCACGAATACTTTTTGTGAAGAATTTCTGGTTTCCTTTTTTGCTTTCTTTAGCCACACATTGCTACAGGCAATAGCACATTCTACACGAGAAGTTCACCTTGCCGCCTCCCACTTTCTTAGACGGTCAAATGGGTTAGGCAGTAGACAAGACTGTGCTAGTCAGAAGCTGTTAGACTTTTAATGGTTTCACCTACTTTACTCTGGTGCGGGTATGAGTGGTAAAATGGGTGGCGCAACTAGCAGATGGCCAAAGTGCGTAATTAAATATTAAGCATGTGTCAGATTAAAGCGCATTATCTCAGCCAAATGCAAGCAAAGCAACATAAAGAAAAATATAAAAAATATTTTAGAAGCTTTGAAAAGCGCAAGAAGCATTTTTAGTAGCTAAATAGAAGCAGAAAAATGAAAATTTTTTGCTTCTCACACCTGCAGCCGCACCACGACGGTCGCTGCTCTATTTTATGGCTTCTTAATTTTTATTACTCTTTATGCTTTCATTGACAGTTTGGATGGCAAAAGTTTGCAAATAAAAATTTCATAAATACCCAAGAAGCACGTGAAAATTGCGGCACAAATAAAAACTTGAAAAAAAAGTCTAAGCAGCTTGAGAGTAGAAAAAATATTTGACTGAGCAGTGAGCATATTTCGGCTTCGAACCAGATAAATTGATATTATCAACTCCGAAAAATAATGTACGATAATTACAACAGCTCCAAAGGTTCTCAGTAAAACTTCAACCAAACCGGGAATATATACAGAGCTTATTCTAACTGTTGCTCATCAAACATCGGACATCAGTCAGAAATTCTTTAGTCTGAAACTATGTCTCACATAAGAGTTGGTAGCGGCTTAGAAATGTCTAAAAATTAATAGTCTCAGTTAGAAGATGTTGCCGATATTGATTCTTCTTAGTCTCAGTTAGAAGATGTTGCCGATATTGATTCTTCTTACGCTCCAGTTTTAGATCCACGTAGCTCTTGTGAGCTTGGTAAGCGAAGGTCGACAAACAGAACTTGTGCAACTGCGAGATTATCTGTCCCAGAATGAACCTTGAGAAGTCACTTGAGAAGTCCTCGCAACAATGGTAAGTAATATCACTGGATTCCGTCTAATAAGTTCACATGAGGTACGGTTACTAATTTTATCGTATGCCAATGTTGAATATAGGAAGGCGAGGTGAAATTATCTCGGCACTTTCTACTCAACAGTCCAGACTTTGCCAGATTGAGGTTGGAATATGCGGTAGTCACACATTCGATCAACCTCAACCTAACCTAGCCTGGAAAACATATTTATTAACGATATCTACATAGGGTCGATACTAAGGTAACTGGTAAGCCCAAAAGACTAGCTTTCACAGTTGTCCAAGTTGAATCCTACGTTACCTCTGGTCAGAGATTCAAAGCTTTTTACCAACTGCTCAGTTTTTTTCATGTATCATGTAAAAGGGATCGGTGGATGGAGCCATATTTGGAAGTACCCTCAAGTGAGGAAAGTTCTCTGAGCAACATTCACTTGAGAATGGCCAGAAACTATTATTTCACATATGGCTCAAACAGGTCACGACTTCTGGTCTCAGACCAAGCATCCTACGGGTAACCAAAAAAATACATTTGAAGGCGAGCTAAAGTGAGAGGGCGAAACATTCCTCCCCAGGGTTATGCGCTGGGTTTAGAACCCGCCACGTAAAAAATATTCCCAATGAAAAGAAAAAAAGAGCCTCGGTTGAGCAGCAGCGACTGCGCTGGGTAATACATGTCGTTCGAATGGACGAAAACACGCCAGTTCTGAGAGTATTTGACGCAGTAACCGCCGTGGGAAGCAAAGGAAGAGGAAGACCTCCACTAAGTTGGAAAGGCAAGGTGGACAAGGAAGTGTAGGCTTCCAATCTCCATCTGGTGCGCTGTTGTAATCTGGGCTATAAGAGCGTGACCGTTGTCTAAGCCAATAAGGAAGAAGAAGGAAAAGGGAGTGAGAAAAACGCCTTTGCATTGCCTCTAAATTTCGAAAGCCACAAGGTTTGCTCATCCGTATGTTCTGGTAGTGGCATAAGCACTATCAATAGTTAATAAGTTCGACTTGAAGTATAGGAGCTTGTTCAAAATAGGTGTGGGGAAATATTATGTGTTTCCGTGGAATCGATCCGTTAATTTATTCAGTGTAATTACACTAGGCTATCTCCTTATAATCTATGATTCACCTTTTTTCAGATCACACGTAGTATTTAGATATTTTTATAGAGCTTTGGGTATCTTCGGTAAACGAAGATAAATTAACTTTAGCTTGAGTTTTCTCGGAAACCTCTACGGTCAAAAAATGTTCCAAATCTCCTAGAGAAAACTAAGAGTTGTAGCGTCAAAATATTGCAAACGTATTATCAACGGTAAGACTTCAGTTATGTCTTAGTATCTAAGACTAAGGCTAAGCCCAGAGTGATGTTGAAGAGCCATTAAGGATGAAAGAAAAGTTCAAATAAATAAAAGCTTGCACCGAAGCTGGCAATATAGCCTAAACTCGAATAGTACTCTATTATTTACTTTGCACGGTCTTTGACGCTTCATTTCACTGTGTTCTCAGCCTTTGGCCAGATTTGAGGAGTCACTCTAAAAGTGAATTATAAAGCATTAAATATGCTGCTTCCAAATATAAGCTGAAATGTTTAAGATTCAATCAAATTAAACTTTAAGACTTTCCTAAATCAATATAAAGCCATCTTCCAAGAAATATCAGCACATAACGGCACTACTAGCGCAGCCAATGAACCGAGTCGGCTTGGCGCAAACGAACTACTAATAATTTGTGTTGCCGGTTAATTTGAAATTATTTCGAAAATTGTTAAAGCGCATTGAAGCATAAATTTCTGGTCTGGCAGGTAGGAGAAAGAGCGACGAGGGTGGCGAAAGCAATGAAAATTGAGCAAACAAACGCGCGGCAAAGAGGGAAATATCAAAAGGGCAAAAGCAACAAGAAATTTCGGGAGCAAAGTACATAAATATAACTTGCAGATTGTCAGCAGGAAGAAAGAGAAGACGGTGCTAAGGGTGAAGTGAGCAAAGAGTCAAGCTTTGTATATAATATGAGAGTATATATATTTCAGCGCCCCTTTCGCCATGTTTATATGAGCATAAAATTGTTATTGATTTACGTTTTCAATACTTTACGCATAATTAAACAAATACGCCATGAAAAGCAGCAGCGTATACGAGTACGCGCAGTAATGGCTATAAATAAAGCATGCTTTCAGGCGTGAGTCAAAGAAAAGTGTGAGCTGTGCGGAGAAAAAGTGTTAATAAATCAACGAAGAAAGTTAATTTGCTGTTACTTTGTACAAAACTTCGCCGAAACGCTGGGTGATAAGCGTTTTTCTTTGGTTCAACTATAAACAAGCATACATTTAGGCGCAACAAGCGAGCACTATAAGTGCTGACAATAATTCTAGTTTATGTGTAAGAAGCCAATGACACTTAACGAGCCACAAAAGCAATGTTAAATGTGAAAACTTTCATCATTTACGCATTTAGCAAAACAAATATAACAAATAATACGCAGCCACACGAACACCGAACTCACATACATGTGGGTTATAATAAATCTGCTAGCCTTTCTAGTAAGCTGGTGCTTAAGCGCCTAACTATTTAGCACATTTCATATGATTTGAGTCATAAATTTTATTTTCACTTTCACTGGCGACGCATAAATTGAGTATGCGTAAGTAGCTGATGGCTACAAGCGCTGGTTACTGGACCGAGCATGTGTAGTGGTCAGTAAAGCATGTGGTTGTATGTGTAGAAATAAAATTATACATACATACATAGCTCATTTTGCGCACGTATGTATGCTAAGGCATGTTTATACCTCGAAACGCCTAAAAGTATGCAATAAGACGCTTTATTGTCTTAGCTTTATGGATTTGTAATCTAGTTTGCAGTTTATACATTAGTTATTTTTGTTGTATGTGTAATATTACTGCATTATTAATAATCCGCTTAAATAGTGTAGCATAAATATGTGCATAAGTTATACTTTTAGGCGCACAACGTTGAAGACACTTATTTCAAGCTTATACGCAATTTTTGGCATTGCGAATCACTTGATATCTCCAAATAGCCAATTTTATACCGGCAAAAATGCATATACCAAGTAAGTCTGTTGAATTATTCATGCGCTGGACTTGAAGAAAATGGCTACTTATTTAGTTAGTAATTTAATTTAATCATCCTTGGTAGTGCTGGCTGTGCTTGTGGCATATATTAACCGAAATATGTTAGCTGTCATATATGATAGGCTAAGATTTTTTGTTGTTTAGACATACAGACTAACGCTAGGACACTCAAAGTGTAATCTCACATACATTTTTACATAATATTGGTTAGGAACCCTTTTCCCTTGGCTTCTCCAAACATAAAAGGCACGAAATCTCGGCGTAAATTAAGTCCTCACACCACAATGCTGTAAGACAGAGGGAGAGAAGCAGCTGAGCTCCTAATATTATATATTCCGCAGTCAACTTGCTTGCATAGGCATGTGGGAATGTCTTGACCGTTGGAGACCGGCACTTGAGTTAAAAAAGGGTTAAATGGTTATTTCTTTAACAAACTTAATAAGTTGAGAGACTTTGGAATGACTGTCCGCATGGAATTTGATAGCGTAGATAATACTTTAAAGCTTTTGAACGCAGTCTAAAAATGGGGATTTTATATTTTTTTTTTAATTTCTCAGCTACAGTATATATATTCAGCCTTCTCTCCTACCTTCGACCCGGTTAGTAAAAAGCTTACAGCGCTTATTTTCCAGTGATTTCTATATATGAACTATACTATTATATGTATACTTCTCAATAGAATTAGCGTAAGCTACAAAATTACTGATCGAGGTTTAGAACTCCGCTAAATAGCTTTTCCTATCGGCTTCGCAGCCAAATTTCGTACCTACGATCTACAATTAATTTCCAAGCTCTCTGTTCTGTTCGAAAGTATTACCTTAATCGACTTACAAAGAATGTGAGCCAAAACTCAACGATTTTCGGGTTTTTATAATTGATACCAATGCCATGAATAAGGGTACCGAAGGAAGCACTTTGGAACACTTTTTGGTAAAAAGGTGGATCCCAAAAGGTGCGTATAGATACATCTTGAATAACTTTGACCGCACACAGTTTGCGATCTCAACACTAGTATTGTCGCTCTGCAGTCGGAATAAATGTTTACTTCCCTCCAGCTGCACTTGGTTGCAGTATGTCGATTGCTATTTTAATAGTAGCGACTTCTGTCTTAAAGACACAACAGTATACCGGTAGACGGAAGCTAAGCTTGACGGATAGCTTCTTACAGAAGACTCAACCCTCTTTCCTAGTTTTGATACCAGCGATTTCACTCGTTCAACATAAACCTCGCATCTACTGATAAGCTTTTCTTGGGCTCTTAAATATCTCTTAATATTGTATTTATCAGATTTTTCTGCCCAGTTTATAAAGTTTTCGAACTAAAAGCTCCCTGTGGCGTCTATTAATATTAGAGTAATAATTGACTCGGCTATAATCGCGTAAGCGGTGTCTACGCCAGTAAAGAAGAAGAATAATGGATAGCAAGGCAAATTACCCTCTGGAAAAAAGATTACGTATTACATACGCTCAAGTGACTTGAGAGAGGATGAGCAAGGCAATAACAAAGTTGTGAATTTACAAAGGAAGCAGTTAACGAGCTTAGGACCACTTTATAGAAAATTAGATTGAGAAAGGATTTATTTGTACAAAAATCACTAACTCGGTTTTGAGAGAGATTAAAATGTGGCAGTTAATATATTGGGATGTTTTTCAAAAGCATACTTGTTATTGAGAGAGTTTTAGTTTTTAAGCAGGAGATTGAGAAAAAAAGACCGTCCCTTATGTATCTGGAAAGAGCGGAAGAAAGAGAGAAAAAACTGAGAATCGAACAAAGGAAGGAATTCTTGTTTTTGAAAACCTCACTTCAGTTTAGAGAAATTGTGAAAAATTCTATATTACAAAAATTAACTGGAGAAAGAGCAAATGAGAGATAGAGCGGGAGAGATAGATAGAACGGGAGAGAGAAGGAGATGTATGAGATATATAAGAAAAGAAAGTTAGAACGCAGAATTTACAAAGACGAAGCTTAAAAAGCACTCACTTTTTTCGATATAAAAAGAACAAGCCATTATATTGAAAAAGAATAAAGTTAGACACGAAGAAGACTGTTTAAAGCCCACTTAAGAGATTAGAGAAATTACGGATTATAAAAGTTGTAGTGAGAAAGAGAGCAAAATGTGTTGAAGATCTATAAAAACAGAGAGAGTGAAAATAGAATTTGAGGTGCACCAGAAATTGGAATTGTTTTTAGACACAGTGAGGATAAATAATTTAATTAATTTAAAACAATGTGAGAAGGATTAGATGAATGCAAGGAAAGTGAAGATTGGAATCTTTTACTTATATTACGAAAAGCACAGGAACGGAAAAATTTGCAAGACAAAATATGTTTCATCTTAATAAGGGGTAGGTGTTTACGGATCATTAGCATTATTATGAAAACTACTCTCAATGTTTTCCAGAATTGGGAACCCGGAGAAAACAGAGCTGCTCGTGTTCACAAAAAAGCACAAAACTCCTCTATGGAGGTTTCTTTCGATAAATGGGACACAAATCTAAGTACCTTGGGATAGTCTTGGACAGAAAACTGCTGTGGAAGTACAAAATGAAAGAGAGAGTGAGAAAAGCTATCAATGCTTTATATGCGTTTAGGCAGATGCTCCACAAAATATGGGCTCTCTTTTCTCTCCCATGCACTGCTGTTACACAGATATTGTAAGACCTATTATTCTCTACGGCGTAGTAGTATGGTAGAAAGGCGTACGGAAGTCCACCAACGGAAGCCAATGGAAAGGGTTCATTGGCATAATGGGAACTAAAACGGCGGCTCTGGTACTAATCCTGCCAGTTACAGACCTTTTCGCTGAACACTGCGTAGCAAAATCGGCAGGACGACAACTGGCTGCAGCAAAATTTACATATAGAACCTTCAGTCGTAGCTCGGTGGGTAATGGCGGATTGGCAAACACGGACTACATGATCTCACCATTCTACTGGGAA